>PVJO010025767.1:0-22208 GCA_004026905.1 Hystrix cristata
AAGAAATATTTTGGTGTTCAATCTGCTACTAGGATTTATTAGAATGTGGTACAGCAGATACTTGGAAGTTATTCATTTTGCTTAACTAAATAGTTTTATTGCTATGGACTATTTTCTTCTTCTAAAATTTCCAATATTCTGTCAGAATGAGGTAGTGTACATTTATTTCCAAAATGTGTTTTCAGCTGTAGAAAATTAATATCAGTATTTGTAGATTGTTTATTTCATTTACAGTCAAGGTAACTCTTTTCTCTATCTTTCTGAACACATGCAGTGTATCTTTAACAGTTACTTTAATGTCTTTGGTTACTATGTCCCTTATCCATACCATTTTTAATCTGTTTCAATTAATTAATTGATTTCTTTTGTATGGGTTGAATGTCCTTTCTTCTTTTTATGTCTACTATTTTTATATGAAATCCCAGGCATTGTGTATTCTATATTAGCTAATGCTAAAAGCTTAGTTTCCTTTCAAATATTGCTGGGCTTTGCTCTAGAATTGTTAGGTTATCAGGAAATGCTTTGATGCTTAAATGTTTGCTTCTAGGCTTTGTTAATAAAATCCAACACAGTCTGGGCTACTTAGGTGCCACTGTAGCACTATAAGCTAATACCTTTCTCAGCACTTTACTGGGTGTTTCTTAGGTGGGGAGTTGTTTCCACTCTGATGTATAAACACTTAAACTATTTGCATCCTCTCTGCGCTTCAAGAATATCTCTGTGTGCTTCTTTGTAGTGGTTCTTTCCCTGGGTTTGTTTTTTTTCATGATGATTTTTTTTGGTAGTCAGCTAAAGAGTTGAGAAGAGCCCTGGATCTCCAGAGTTGTCTGCAGTTTTCTGAAAGTTATTGATAAATGTTGGGATTTATTTGAGTTCTGAATCTGTTCCTCATTCAGGGAATCACTGGTCTATTTTATTTTTCCTTCTTTACGGCTGTTCTGCTGTCTGTAAACTCTCTGGATAGTTAGCTTAATCAATTGTATGGCTCATGTCACTTATTACTTTCTCTCAGGAGTTAATGTCTTGTTTTGCTGTCTAATTTCTGAAATCTTACTTCGTATATTTTCTCTACTTTGTTCGTTATTTAAGATGAGTTGGTAACTACATCCCATTTTCTTCCATCATGGAAAGAGGTGGTATTCTGAGGATTATTCTTCAAAATTAATCATTCAAGTATCCCATCTATTGCTTAAGCAAAATTTACTTTGCAAGAAGAAAATGCATTTCACATATATTTTCCTACTCCAAAAACTGTAAAGTCAGGAATTTTAATAATATCTGTGCTTATTAAAACATCAGTAAGCTATTTTAATCAGTAAAACACCACATATTTTGTAAGTAAATTCAACCAAATGTCCCTCTGGAGAGAAATGATAGTAAACAAGTGACATTTATACATAAAAGCCAAAATGAATTTCCTAACATTAAGCCAAAGAAGCTATATACAAAAAAGGAATATTTTGTGAGGCCATATATGTTAAAATCAAAAATATACCCAAGAAACGTTTATCCTTGAACAACTCTGGATAGGGATATTGACCTTCATGGTGAAAATTCTCATATAACCTTTGACCCCTTCCACTGGCAACAGGAGGTAGTTATAAAATTATTACAATAATGCAGTGTATACCAAGATTATTTTATATAGTTATGATTTGATATTTTTGTATAAATTCATCCATGAAGTTCAAACTTTTGTTTTTTAATGATCATCTCTAGTCTAATGGGAATACAATTGAAAATCACTTTTATTTAGGGTCCCAAATAAAGAATGGTGATTGAACAGAGTATAGTATGAACCTTCTTGGATGCTGGTAACATTGTATTTATAAATATATCTTGCAAATATTTCAGCTTAAAGGGGTTTGTTATATTTTATTGATGTGCAAGGGTTTAAATTTTATTTAGTCAAATTTGCGAATATTTGATTTTTTAAAGTTTAGGTTTGTATCATTCTTGTATTCTTCTAAACGTTATGTATGTAGGTGTAACTTTTCATAGTTGGATTTAAGTCTAATCTCATTCAAATGTATTTTGAACACAAATGAGAAGAGGTCTCTTTTTACTATATTTTTGTTGTCAAGAGAAAGCTAGCTGGCTGCAAGTCATTTCTTTAAAGAATTCAAAATATCACACTTTCATTTATAATCTTATTCGAAATTTCTCACTAAACATAACCATGTAAGATGGATAAATAATATTTTGTTTGAAGGCATATATGAAATAAAATTATCTTGAATAATTACTGGCCAGTGGCCCAAGAATACACTGATTCTCAAACAGGCGAGTATATGACAGGAGTGGAAGACTGCTCGGTAGGGCCAGGAACTATCAGCTGGAATCTGCAGTGCTCTGAGCCAGTTGCAAGAATAATCTGCAAGCACACATATAATTCTGTCTGGAAGAAGGTGCCCTCATCTTACATATCAAATTATTTACTACAAAGAGTTATACAAATCTAATATCTGGTGCACAATAAATAAACTTTAGGAATATAAGATATAATGGCGTGAATGAACTCAAGGTAACAAACAGATCACATGGGCAGAACTACCCACATTGTAGTTATTAGCTTTCTCTGAACAAACTAACAAGCTTTGGTATAATTCTGCTATGTTCAGAGTTAAAAGATAAGAGAATTTTTGGCAGAGAAATGCTTGTTATACAAGGGAATCGAGTGAGAATTCTGTTCGAACATTTTTTTCCCTTTCCATAATATGTATTATACATTTTCAATTTCTCACACCAGAGAAACAACGTGGTGTTTAAACATATTTGTCCAATTTATTTTACCTAAGAAAATGGTCTCAAGGTGCATCCATTTACCTAGAAGTGGTTTAAACTTATTCTTCTTTATGGCAGAGGAGTACTCCATTGTATAAAGAAACCACATCTTCTTTATCTATACATCGGTTGATGGGTATTTGAGCTGTTCAAGTGGGAAGGGGAACAGGGAAGGGAAAGGGCAAAGGAAGGGAGGGACAAGAAAAAAAAGAGAATAGAAGAAAAAAGGAAAGCAAAGCTTTTTGTAAATAAAGAAGAGAAGAGGGGTTGAATGGAGGGGAGGGGAATGGGGAAAAAAATAGAAGCAAGATGTATCATGTACAGGTACAAATTCCCTATGATGAATGTAATTATATCTATCTAAAATAAAATTTTAAAAAAGAAAAAAGTGAGACTTCTGACCCTGAAAAATACAATAACTAAAGTGAAGTAGTCATTATTGAATGTAATTACAGATTATCCACAGATAAATAAGGGACTTACCTTGGGGATACAGTGCCAAGGAAAATACACAAAATGAATAGAAATAACTAAAAAGAGTGACTTTTCTTTTGGGACAGGGTCTCACTATATAGTTCAGGCTGGCTTTGAACTTGCATCCATCCTCCTGCCTCAGCCTCTTGCGTGCCAGGATTACAGGTGCATGCCGCCATGCCTGGCGGGAATGGTTTCTTAAATATGATTGTGTTTATTATTTTCAAAGAGATAAGATCATTTTGTTGTTTGTGACCAAATTTTATAGAATGTTGTATGTGCTTGTATGTTGAATTAGAAAAGTTATTCTAAATATTATAGAAAAATTTAAAGATCCAAGAATGTCAATATATTTTAAGAACACATGGGACTGGTAGCTCTGCTTAAAGTAAGATTTACTATGAGGTTTAGGCAATTCAAAAAAAATGTGTCATTTCACTAAAATAATCACACAAATAATGGAAACAACACAAGATTAAAGAGATCTATTTACATAAAGTGTAAGTACACCTGCCTCAAAACTGGCTGCTTACCAATTACACTGGCCTCCTGAGTCCTTTCCAAGTACGGGGGAACGCGAAGATGTCGTTGATGCCCAGACACTACCCCTCTTGTGTTATTAAGAGTAAAGACAGTTCAGCGATTTTATTATTTTTATTGTTTTTTAAAATGAAAGTTTAAGATTTGGGAAAGGTACGGTCAGGTTAATCCATGCCCTGACTCTGGCTGCATGGAGCTGACAGTATTAGTATTCTAATTTCGTCTTCCTAAATTCTCTATTATTATTTATTTATTTATTTATTTATTTTTGGTGCTGGGGATCAAACTCAGGGCCTCGTGCTTTTGAAGCAAGCACCCTGACCACTAAGCTGAATCCCCAACCCCTCTATTATCTTTTTTTTTTTTCCCCACATGCATTTCAGTAGGATTTCCATTTCTAGTAGATAGATGGATAGCATTCTTGAACAACTGGAGACTCACCTATATATATTCAGAGACATTCAGAAGTTCCCAGGGAATAGCATTTCCAAATGGCTCTAAATGAACACCCTGAGGGAAGAGAGGGATGAGACTGGTGCTTCTTTGTGGGGCGTTGTCTTCCTTCTCACGCTCCTTGGGCGCTCTTCTCTGCTGTCTCTCCCATGTAGTTTCTGTTCTCCCCTGACCACTTGTTTGACAGACCTCTTGCGCAGAGACCTTCATCTATGTCTATTTCTAGGGGTCCTAAAACACTGTAACATTAAACTGGCTATTGAATTTTCTTAATTTTTTCCACTGGAGTAGGAGAAAAAAAAATACCCCTCTCACAAATTTGCTACAGGAACGAAATAATATATTATATTAAAGATAATTGGCACAGAACTAGAAATGTACATTTTTTGAATGTTTGCTCCTTCGTGGTCACCATCAATTATTATACCCTTGAGTAGCTGTGTTAGTCAGGATTCACTATTGAAGGAGAATCGGTGGATATATACAGGTATATTAAAGGATATTTATTATGGGAAGCAGTTCAGGCAATTACAGTGGCGGAGACATTACCTGCTAGGCTGTCTGCAAGTTAGAGACCCGCTTAAAAGAAGCAGGTGAGCCAGTGGTGTAACTCAGTCCATGAGCCTGGAGCTCTCAAGTCCGAGGCCAGGAGATTACTGCAGGCCTCGCTCCAGGAAAGACAGCAAATTTGGCTTTCTTCTGCCTTTCTGCTTTGGCCCATAATAGAGTGAATGCTGCCCAGCACATTAGTGAGAAACGATCTTTATCTGCTGATTCAAAAACAGCCTTAAGGATACTCCCTAAAATATTTTACCAGTTACAGGTATCTGAGGCCATCTTATCCCACTCAAGGTGACTTATAAAATGAACTGTCACAGAGATAAATCAGTCACTTCTGGATCATTTTATGTGATTGGTGAATATGTATGTGTATATGTTAAATGTACATACATACATATATATAGATATAAAATCTGATTTTGTATCTTCCTATGATACATGTGATATGTTGGTTTCCCTGTTATGTTAAATCATTATACTGTGCTTTTGATCTATCTTATAGTATCGGCTGACTTTCAGGAAAAAAAGATATAGTACTGTGTTAGTCTTACTAGAACGCTAATCCGCTTAAATAGGACTTAATTTTACTAAGCCATCATCCTCGTGGCTAACAGATACACAGAACTGTTTAAAAATGGGCAAAATCAATTGTGTTTTGGTTTTCTTCATCTGAAAATATTCTATAGAGTGCTACAAATTGTGGAGGTGTGTAAGTGTAAAGAATCCCTGCATATTTTTGAAAGAACAATGTCATTCTTTTTTTTTAATCAAAAGGCTCCAATTCAGATTTTTTGAAGTGCTGCCGGGGGCGTTCTCCACGTGATTCCCGTCAGAGTCAATGATCCCCGCTAACTATAATGGGAGTCACACAGTCACAGCCCCAGGAAGCCCTTTGCACATTTAGTTATGTCTCTAAAACTGCTTAGGCAATTCAGGTATTATTTTGCTTTAATAATAAAAAATAACTTGGTGTTCTTAAAGACCTTTAGTTTGTACCAAGAAGTATAGTCTAATACAGCTTAATATAATTTTAAAGAAAAAATGCCCACGTAATTGGATGTTGTGACTCAGTTTTGGCACCATTTAAGTTTATATTGTGTAGTAAAATGAATAAGTGTGGTTCAGTGACAAGAATATTTAAATAAAAACACAGCATCTAACTTGAAGACCTCATTTGTTTATGCCTGATTCACAGTGCTTTTGAAATTTTATTATTTCCTTTGGTTTTCTTTCTTTGCAAACGAGACTGCTCACCAGGCAATGAAACATGATTTTAGAAAATGTAGATGAGAAAAGTAGAAAAGATAAATCCTATATATTAAAATTATTCATTTATGAACAAAAAGCTTTAGCAGTTGTTAATATCTTATTTATCAAAAGTTTCAGTACTCTCCACTTTCACTGCAGTCCTCTTTTTAGCTTACTCTTCACAACACACACACACACACACACACACACACACACACACTCAACGCATGCTCTCACAGGCACACACCCACAATATGCTTTCATCTTTGCATACTATGGTAAGGAAGAGCGCCTTCTCTAAAGCCAAACTGCTCAAATTGAAGCCTACACAGACCACTTTATAACTGATAAATGTCAATGATAAACTAACTTTTATGTTCCAGGGTTTTCACTACTCTATAAAAGAGGGATAATAAGATCTATATTGTAACAATATTATGAAGAATGTACTTGCTAATGTGTGGAGTAGAGCCTTGTACAATATAAGAACCCTAAATATAAGCTAATAAATCTAAATTATCCACATCTATATGTCATCTAGGTGTTTTGCATTATGCAAACTTTACCTGAAAGGACTAGGATGGAAGTGGAAATTTGTAAGTTAATAACCCACATAAGGCATTATGTTTGATTGTATGTTGTAGATTCTGTATGTATGCTACAAAGTTATATTTATTAATATCCTTATTTTAACAAAGAAGTAAGTTCACAGTAGTTATATAAATTATAGAAGATCATGAGCTTACTGATTAGTGGAGCTATGAATCAAATTTAGGTTTTCTGGCAATATAATAATCCTTCCCAAAACAGGTTTTTAAACGCTGGGTATGAGCTGGATAATTTCCCTGAAGAAGGCCCCTCATCTGAGACTTCTCATCTTATAAGGGGAGATAAAACATATATGTTTTAACAAATACAATTTCAACAATGATAATGCCGCAAAGAAAATAAGATGAAAATTTAATAAAATATGACTGTGAAAGGAAGACTAGGTTATGTGGAGATATTAGGAAGAGGAGCGTAGTTAACATTTGAACAGGGAAGTTTCTAGCTGCTCTAAAATGGGAGTGGTGTAGCATGGCAGATTTCAAGGAAAAGGAGCTATAAGAAAACAGACCTTAGAGAGAAAAATAGTGCATTTAAGTGTTTGGAAACGATCGTATCATTGTTATTATTCTAAAGGCATAGGGTTTTTTGTTGTTGTTGCTTACTGTGTTTTCTGTAATGAAATCTGCTTTTTGATATTTATTCACCAGGTCCTAATTAATTGTCAAGTGCAATCCATCAAAACAAATTGGGATACATTTATGGGCATTCTGCAGATTCTAAACATCAACTAAAATATACCTAAATAAATCTTTCTCATATTCTTTGAATAGGGCCTCCTTCAGTTGACTGTATTTGTCAATTTCCTTGTATATCACGAGGAAATACAACTTCAGAAAAAGAATAATAGGGCTAAATCTTATATTTTATAATAGGCAGTCCTCTTCTATTTAACAACTAACTCAGACAGCCACAAAAATATTAGAAGACAATGAATAGCGGAGGTAACATCATTTGTTTCCTACCATACTGGAAATCATCCCACTTCAGGCAAGTAAAAATACCTAGATTAGGATTTGTGTTTGGTGCATCCATGTATTTCACATTTCTGCTGGTAAGAAAGTTATAGAACTATATGGCATAATTGATAGGATCTTTCTAGAAAGCAAAGATGCAGCAGGCCCACGGAGTCAGTGATGAAAATATACTCATTATGATGCATGACAAATACCTACTGATCTTAGAACAGCTCAGGGAATTCTAGGAACACAGTAAATTTGATCAATACAGCATTCTAGATTAGCTATTATACATACATTGGTATGATTTCCATATCAAAATCTGTGATCGTGCATTAGGCAAGTCAAGAGTTTTTTAGAATTTCCTGTTTACCACAGTGCAGAATTAACTGACAAATATAAAATACGTATCTGTTGGCTTCATATTCTAGTGAATATGCATGATTATCTGTTGATATATAATAGCCTAGATAAGGCAAAATTATTAATAATATAACTGAATTAAATAACTTGTAATCTCTTGGAAAGATAGACAAATACAGTGTTAGCTATAATAAAACCTCTAGATCATGTTACAGGCTTTAAGGGAAGAAAAACAACCAAAGTGGAAATCAGTATTCTGAGAGTGCTAAGAAGTTATTTCCTTGAGGAAAGTTTATATAAATTCAACCTTTTTCCTCAAGATTTTCTAAGCTAAATATTGGAGGACTTTTTTTTTTTTTTTAACAGCTGGGACAATGATGTAAGTCAGTTCATGAAGAATAAGATCCCAGAGTGTATAAGAAATATCTGAGGTAGTAACATTTGAAGGGTATGCAGGGTTCACATTTTCAAGAATTATGAACATGCAGCCATTAAGTAACCTAAAATCAATTTTAATTATAATTATTACATCACAGAGAAGTAAAATTTTTCACATCCTGAAAATTATAGACTTTTGTGGCTGGGGAAATTGATGTTTCTTTCCCAAATATTATAAATGCTTTTTCTACAAAAATAAAGAAAGTATAGAAATAAATTAAATATTCATACAGAATTTTCTTCTTACTGAAACAATAGGAATCAGAACAGAAATTTTGGATGTCTGTAGGTAGCATCTATTAGGGAAAGAAAAGTGTGACCAACAATTGCAGCACGGCAAGATATTAAATGCGTGAGGTAAAGCAAGAGGGAGAATACACCAAATGAAAAAATAATTACTCTTCATAAAAATTGGACAAGTCACACTTTTTTTCAGTATCAAAAACTGGATTACCGGGGCTGGGGATTTAGCTCAGTGATTAGAGTGCTTGCCTTGCAAGCACAAGGGCCTGAGTTCAATCCCCGGCACCACCAAAAAAAAAACAAAAAAACTGGATTACCCTAAAATGTTAAGGACCGTACTACAGTGGTCTGGATATACATTCATTGGTTGTCGACTCATCATGGGAAAAAGTAGAAGTGGTACCACCTCTTTCCTCTGCAAACATTTCCTCCTAAATGGCACACGGCACAGCATGTGATTAATTTTTATTTTTTACCAAGAACATGCATTGGTACACTGTATATATAATGATCCCATTTATCATGGTTATTTTGTACCTATACATGATGTATCTTGGTTCCCCTCTTCCCCACCCCTCCCTTCCATTCCCCCCTTTCCTTATTTATAGCAGATTTATTTACATTTTTCCATTTTTTCCCCTTTCTTTCTGTTTTCCCTTCCTTCTTTTCCCCTTCTAGTTCTCCTCTCTTTTGAATATTATCTTTCTTTTACCTGATATCTATTATGCCTCTTTGCCTTTATATACAGCATGTGATTAAAGCAGCAAAGTCCGAAGATTTTTCAGCCTCATGGTTACAGCTTTTCTCAGAGACACATTTATAAAAACTTTCAAATTTTTGCGTCTAAAGATATAATCTTTAGTGATCTTTACTAGTTGTCTAATTCTTCTGCTCTAACCTTGAGAAGAAAAAGAGCATTTAGAAAAAAAAATGACTCAAGTTTTCTTTAGTGCTCAGTTTTGTTACTAGAAATAAAAGAACTATCGTTTTGAGACGAAATGCTAAGGCTCTGAAATGACCTAAAGATAGTTTGCTTTACATTTTTTTGTCTTTTCTTGTCACATATTTGCTGAAATTTGGATATACTCCTTTCTATTCTTACCTACTCCAACACACACACACACACACACACACACACACACACGCGAACCTGATGGGATAGAAATAGTATGTCATATACATACATTAGGTTGTAAAAAAAAAGACATTGTTTTTCTTTCCTTACTTTTAAGTCACTGTAGTTTCTGTTGCCGAAGACAGTGTAACGGAATACAGAGATTTCAGAAAAGTGTCATTCGTGGTGTAATAATGAGGACAATTTATATAAATTATTAATAGAAAGCTAGCTTGATCTAACCTGTTGCTATAGTAGGTAGCAGGAACAACCTGGCAAGATGAAAACTGGAAGCAAACATAGGGACCATTCTTTGATTAAAGAAGAGAAAATCTGGTACTTTCTTACAAAGACCTTGAAGAACTTAGTTGAACATGGAGGAGTTTTTGTATCAAAGTTTGGGATAAGATAGAGCTTATTAAACTTTAAATATCAGTGTTTATACCCCATATTAAGACAAAATGAAAAAAAAAAAAAAAAAAAGACAAAATGGACTGATGTACAGCCAGGCTCATTTGAGTTTCCTGAGGTTCTCCTGTAAGTTTATTTCTAGAGAATGCAAATGCTATGAACTGTTCTAATCGTTTTAAGTGCACACAATAAGTGCATAGTAACAGTTTTAGCTGAATGGATCAAAATAAAATTAATAAATACACAAATACCTAGAGATACAATACATATATTTTTCTTCTCTTATTTTGTTAAAGCTTGAAACCTCAGTTTATATAACTTTACTTTGAGTTCTTTCTATCCAATATCATAGCCCTCTGAGTTCATCCCTGCTCGTCATTCTAATGATTAGTTTTGATCTCTGGCCTCATTATGTACATTCTGGTATATTTAATCAAGGCAGCTACTCATTTAGCCTGTAAACTTCACCTAGGAGATTTTGAATGATAGCATATATTGAAATTCATAGTTTCTCTTTGTGGCAATTTGGGTCTCCTACAAATTCAGAGGCTGTGTGTTATTTAATTTAGATTCTGTAATTACGTGCAACATCTTTTTGCTCTGGAAATCTCTTTTGGTCCATTTAAATAATAAGTTTTAATTATTTTTCTACATAATGAGTATCTTTATTTAAATTTTGTGTATTTAAAAGTAACATCAAATTGAAAGTTATTATACTTAATCTATAGGTCAATAAATTAAACAGAAGGATAAAAGTAAGGATTTTATGTCTAAACTTTAAAATCATGTGACATTAACATTCCTTAAATGTACTTTTATGAGTTTTCAGATTCCTCTTGCATCACTACCTATTGATTATTTGTACTTTCCTGATAAATTAATAAAACTCAGCTCACTTCTTCATTGTACTTTATGTGCCAACAGGGTATATGCTTGTGCCCATTTTCTCTAAAGTTCACATAAATTCATTCGTAAAGTTTAATTTCAAGGGAACTCTCACTGCAGCCAAGTAAAATAAATCTTATGAAGGTAGGAATTAAATGAGACTAGCCACTTATCCATGGGGGATGTATTCTGAGACCCGAGGCACAAATCTGAAACCACAGATAGTAAAAAATCTATCTATTTATCTCTCTATATGTATATTATGTTTTTATCCATGCTTATGTATATATATGTAAAAAACACATTTATGGTAAAGCTCAATTTTAAACGAGGCACAGTAAGGGATTAACAAAATACATTATAACAAAAGTAATTATAAAAAATATAATAAAAAGTATATGAATATGGTCTGTCTCATAATAACTTGTTGTATTTTTCACATTTCTCTTAAAGAAAGCATTTTGCAAGTAGCTCTTTAGTGTTGCCAAATTTCTAGCATCACTATTATGCTTTGCTGCCATTACTATGCAAAATGAGGTTTTATTTATTATGTTTTAGAGCATTTGTTATTTTCTTTTCAATTAATTAATTAATTGATTAATTTATTGTTGCTGCATGTTGATAATACACAATGGTGAAGTTCCTTTTGGAAAAGTGACACATGTATTTAACATATCCTGATCTTTTTCTATTATATTTCCCCTTCCCCCTTCAATCCTTATCCGGTTGATCCACTTCCACATCTCCAAAATTTACCTACTGGTTTCCCTTTTTTCTTTCTCTTTCTCTTTTTCTGGTGATTTCAGTTCTTTGTATATTCTAGATACTAACTTCATACTTGAAGAGTTGTTAGTGAAGATTTTCTCTCCTTCTGTAGTTTGTTTTTCACTCTGTTTTTTTCCTTTGCTGCACAGAAGTGTTTTCAATTTAAAATGGTCCTATCTGTTGATTCTTGGTGTTAATACATATGCTAGTGATGCTCTATTCAAAGAGTCTGCTTGTGCCTCTCTCTCCACGAGTTCTCCCTATGTTATCTTTCAGCAGTTTTCTGGTTTCTGGTTTTTGTTCCTAGGTTTTAGATTCATTTTTATTTTATTTCAGTGACAGCATTCTATTTCTAATCTTCTGCATGTGTATATTCAGTTTTCCTAGCAGCAGTTTTTAAAGAATGTCCAGTTTATGTTTTTGGGCCCTTTGTCAAAAATCAGATAGTTTTAAGTACGAAGGTTTGTTTTTGTGTGTTCTGTTGTGTTCTCTTTTTCTATGTGTCTGTTTTTGTGCAGTATAATTTGCTTTTTTTTTTTTTTTTAAAAAAAAAGGACTTCTTGTGCTCTGGCACTGGAATAGCCCGTGTTAACCGAGAGAGCTCAAAAACTGATGAGTCGGCAAATGTATACAGTGTGGATACTCTGCGCCGAGGTTTGCTTTGTGTCTTTGACAAAATGGAGCAGGATGACGTGAAACTCCATCATGCAACTTGTAACTTACGAGTTGTCTCTTTGTGGAATTTTCTCCTTATATTTTTAGATCATAGTGGACATTATATAACTGAAACTGCAAAATGAAGCAACATAGAAAGGGAACTAATGCATTAAGATTTGGTCAATCATCAATATAAAATAAACTAAATTGCTGCCAGAAAGTTGTCCCACGGAAAGGAAGAAGGAAACCACAGGGGAGGTAAGGTGCAGCAAATTTATTTAAGAGATATAAAGGTGAGGAGCAAAACTCTGGGTAGTAAAGAGGGCAGTCTGAAGAGGATACACATGAGGACTCTTTGTCTAGGAGTTTTTAAGGGATTTAGAAAAGAGCTCAGGTCATTGAGAAAGCAATATAATTGCTACCTTATATTATTTACATATATATATATATATATATATATATATATATATATATATATATATATTAGCATCCAATCTATGCACTTTTCATGCAGTGACCATGCAGGGCCCAAGTGCCCTTGAGGCAGTGGCCCAGCTGATCATGCTCTGGGGAGGTTTTTGATAGCTAAAGGGTAATAGAAAGATGTTTTGTAAGATTCCTGGAGGATGCATTTTGGGCTTCTTATTAATGCCATTTTGAGGCACTATCCTCAGTGCCTCATAGAATTCTAACTCCCGTCTCACCAATAGATATTACAAAAGTATGCTAACATCTGAAAGTCATTTGATAAAGTCAATTTGCATAATCCTGATTTTAAAATAATAAATTAGCATTGTTACTTATGGTATAATCTATAAAGTATATTTAGTTTACTCAATTATGAAAAACTGGAAATTGCCTATCGAAAGAAGGAATAAGCAAGGTACCAAATTATATAATGTGATTTAAAATTATATTTAACTTTTAGATCAGTGCCTTAAGACATAAAACAAAATATTATGAGAAATTACTTCTATTTTAAAATAGATCTTTGTGACTGTTTCCCCATAAATTTTTATTCTTCATTTTTTTTATTCTTCATGTCGCAAGTGAAATGAATAGAAACTTCACAGAAGAAGAAATACAAATGGCCAATAAATACATGAAGAAAGACTTAACATCACTTGTCATTATAGAAATACAAGTCACAACAACACTAAGATTCCATCTTATCTTGGAAAGAAAGGCCATTTTCAAGAAAGAAAATAATGAGTGCTGTCAAAGCTGTGGGGATAAAAGAACTCTCTACATTTTTGGTGGGAATGGAAACTAGAACAACCTCTATGAAATCAGTATGGAGGTATCACAAAAAATTAAAACCAGAAATTCCATTTGACCTGGCTATTCATCATCTGGGTGTTTTACTAAATCAGTTAAAGACATCATATTACAAGAGTACATGCATACCTATGTTTATAGCAGCAAAATTCATACTAGGTAAATGTTGGAAGTGTCTGCCAAAAGAGGAATGGATAAAGAAAATGTGGTATTTAAGCTGTAAGTAAAATAAATCAGACACACAAGCTTAAATATTACAAGGTATTTTTTTTAATCCGAGTAACTCAAATCATAAATAAAATGGAAGAGAGACAGATCTTACTAGTAAACAGAATATAGCTGCAGGAAGAATCACTGAGCTTGAGAATATAGTGTTTTATATTTTTTGTTGTTGTTGGTGCTGGGGATTGAACTCAGGGCCTTGTGCTTGTCAGGCAAGCACTCTAACTGCTGAGCTAAATCCGCAGCCCTGAGAATGTAGTTATAAAAATCTACAAAACTGAAAAGGCAGATAGAAGAAATGCTCTAAAGAAAAAAGTAAAATGGAACACCCAAGAAATCTGGGATAATACCAAAAGATATGTGTTTTAGAGTTCATTAGAGGAATAGACTTAATATTGAATATATGTTTATATGAAGAATTTAATACTTAGGCTACAGGATCAGAAGTAGCGTCCCAGTGGCCATCTACCAGATCAGACATGAAGGATCCGAAGTGCTCATCTGTATGCTGGAAGGGTACAGGATGCAGGCAAAGGCCAAAGGTCTATAAGTTCACTGCCAGAAAGACAATGAGGCTGCATTGGCAGGTTGAAGAGTTTGCACTGGAGACCAAAGGAACTGGACACAGATATTCAAAGGCAATGGCATGGACAAAAGTTCTTCCAAAGAAAAACAAGCAGACTTCCTTCTTCTTTCCTCTTTTATTTGCTCCAGGCTATAAGCCTATTGGTTTTTGCTATGCATATCCAGGGTGAGTCTTCCTTCCTTCACTTTTAGCCCACATGTCAATTGTCTACGGACACACCCCGAGCTTTACTAGTCTGCCGGGAGGTTATTACTCAAGTTGACACATGGCACTTAATGGTCACAATGTAACAGCTGAATAATGGGAGAAGGAGAAGAAAAAAAGAAATAGAAGAAATATATGTAATATGGTAATAACTGAGAATCTCACCCAAATTAATGCCAGACACCCAATCAAAGAACTCCGTAGTTACAGAACACCAAGTAGGATGAATGACAAAGTGATACACATAGTCATATTTCAAATTATAGAAAAGCAAAAATGATGAAAAAAATCCCTAAAGAAGTCAAAGTAAACAACACATCTTAACTACAAATGAACAAAGAAGGACACCTAACTTCTCTTCAGAACCCTGCAATCATGGAGAAAGTGTTGACATTAATGAACACATCATCACTAACAATCCACTAGATACAATTGATATTTAAAGGCTACATCATTTGATAAAACAGGATACACTTTCTTTTCCAGTTCTCATGGAACATCCCCAAAGATAGACAATATTTTTGCCCATAAATAGACCTCAACAATTTTAAAATAATAGAAAGTATGCAATGGAATTAGACTAGAAATCAATAACAAAATCTTAACAAGAAAATTCACAAAATACATGCAGATTAAATAATAAATAGCAAATTGCTAAGAGAGGTTTCAAGAGAAAAGTATTTGCACTAAATTAAAATGAAAACAACTTAGCAAAATTCATGGTATGCCAGGAAGTCAATGTTTAGCGGGGAATTTGTATCATTTATATATGTGTCATGAAAGAAAAATGAACTAAAAATCAGTAATCTAATTTGCCACTTCAGGAAACTAGAGAGAGAAGAGTAAATTCAATACAAAGTGTGCAGAAGAAATATACTACAAAGAATTAGAGTAAAAATCAATGACATCGAATATAGGATATGAATAGAAGAAATAAATATAACAAAAACTAGCTATGTGAAAAGATCAATGAAATTGATAAGCCATTTTCAGGCAAGTTAAGAAAGAAATGGAAAATACTAACATTAGAAATGAAAAGGGAACAATCTTTCATTTCAGCCTTTTAGTTGATTAAAGAATTAGCTAAAGGGCTTAGCAGACACTTCTCCAAAGAAGATACAAAACATGGATTTGTCAAGGTCTTCCTCTTAGCGAATTAGGGAATTAGGGAAATTCAAATTAAAACAACTGTTAGATTTAATGAAATGCTTATTGCAATGACAAAATCCAAAACACTGACATCACCAAATGCTGGTGAGGATGTGCAGCAACCATTACTGTCTTTCCCAGCTGGCAATAATGCAATTAGTCCAGCCACATCAGAAGGCTTTTGACAGTTTCTGGCATAACTAAACATACTCTCACCATACCACCCAGGAGTTTATTTCCTTGGTATTTACCCCAAAGGATTGAAGCTGTATATCCTTATAGAATCCTACACACAAATGTTTTTGGTATCTTTCTTTCTGATTGTCAAAATTGGGTTGCATGTAAGATAGCTTTCACTCATTAATTTGACAAATAATC
This sequence comes from Hystrix cristata, assembly GCA_004026905.1. Taxonomy (NCBI): domain Eukaryota; kingdom Metazoa; phylum Chordata; class Mammalia; order Rodentia; family Hystricidae; genus Hystrix; species Hystrix cristata. Next base: position 16,319 of record PVJO010025767.1, read on the forward strand.
GAGACAATGGATTATTATTCTATTTTAAAATAGAAATGAGTTATTAAGCCACAAAAAGCACAATGATACTAAATGTGAATTTATAAGGGTAGAAGCCAGTTTGAAAAAGGGTGTATAGTGTATGTGTCCAACTATATGACATTCTGTCAAAGGCAAAACAAACAAAAGTTTCAGTAATAAAAAGAGGTTAGTTTTTGGGATGAAGGGATGACTAGATAAGAAGTAGGGAAATTTTAAAGCAAAGTAAACAATTTCTATGACAGTATAATGGGGGATATATATATCATTATATGTTTGTTTCCTACCAATACAGTATGCAACATCCCGAGGACACACTACTGTAAAGAGTGAATTTGGGCTAGTTGTGCTGGGTCCCTGGAGGCTCATCAATTGTGATGAACTCACCACTCTGGTGGGATATGATAATGAAGGGGGTTATAATGTTTGGAGTCCAAGAATACATAGCAATTCTTTTCAACCTCCTCTCAATTAGTTGTGAACTGAAAACTATTTTAAAAAATAAAGCTCTCAAAAATAATTATAAAATTACTACTAAGTTAATATAGTTGATAATTGGTAATTTCATAACAAAAGTAATTAAGGCAGCATGTCTATTTCTGTAATAGCTGAAAATAATACTTTTAAAAGAGTTAAATGACAATGTGAATAAATATCTGATAAAGAAATTACAACATATTTCCCAAAATGGTTTCAGAACTTTAATATGCTAATGCGGACAGAACCCAGTGAAGGTCTGTAGTGTGCTAAATTATCTAATCTTGCAAGAAAATAGAAATATTTTAGCAACCGAAAAATGTCTCTCAAAACACTTATTTCCAGTTGTACGGAGTGGCAAATATAATCCAAAAGGAAAATCAGCCAGCTCTCTGTTTCTGCAAAACCTTACTGCTCCTCGTATTTATATATTGTCTGTGGCTATGTCTGTGCTGCAATGACAGACGTTCTATAGGAATTTTATATCCCACAATTTAGACACAATTTCTAGATATTCAGAGAAAAATTTACTATCTCTTTACATGAACAGTGCGAAGAACATAGACATACACACTTTTAAAAAGAGTTCATATCATTGACTAAATCTTTTAATATGAATACAGCTCTCAGCATATATGACATCATTGGCAGGTAGAAGAGTCCAAATAGTAGTATTCATTAAATACAAATTTTTACAGATTCTAGTATTTAGTCTCTATGAGTCTGAGCTGCACTCTTACTTTCTTCATGTTGAAAAGACCAAATAACTACCTTAATATAAGGAATAGAGTAGTCCAGTCCGACTTAATTTGAAGTTAGTGGGTCTAAAGACTTCTTAAGACCATGTGGTATATATGTGTAAAGATGCATTCATTTCTTTCCAGATATTTTAAAGCTTCTGTCATATTTCACCAAAAAGAAGTAGATTAAATTATTAATTTTGTCTTTTTTTCTTTCTTGTAAGGTAAATAGAAATTTTGAGCATAGTACCTAAATAAACAAATCCATCAATGTATTTGCAAGCAAAGCTGTCAAGAGATTGATAGTATTTAGCCTGTAGATATCACTAAATTTTTTCATTAAATACATATGCCCATAAAGCACATTGCATATGACTGAAAGGGAAGATATTTAATAAAATATGTCAGGACTGACCATTTCTATTTCAAGCCCTGGTTTGTCACATTTGATGAATTTCTTTCCTTGGTATTGAATTTTACACATAAGTTGGATTATAAATACATTTTCTTCAGTGCTTTTGAGATCACACCCTTCAGGGTCTCAGAATAAAGTATTTATTTAAAAGTAAGCAATGTTTTTAATGTGGTAACTATTCAGGGTTTGTATGCCTTTTAAATTCTGCCTACACCATTAATTTGAAAACATTTACCAGTACACTTCCTTTAGGCATTACATTTCATAAGTACTTCTTTTTCCCATTTGACCTGCCTTGCAACTCAGGGAAATTATTTTGAAATAATTATCCCAACAGAACATAGTGATCAGTACATCAGCACACTTGTATGTCATGGGAGCGAGATCAGCAAATTAAAAGGGCATTTTATGAAGAACAGGTCATTCAAGAGAGTTCAACTCCTGAACCTGCAAGCAAAACCATAACGAAGTGCTATTTTCCTAATGTCCTTGAGTATACGAGAATAAAATCTTCTCAAGTATTTTACACAAAGAGCTCTGTTCATAAGAAATTAGGTCAAACTATTAAACTCACCTCTGTTTGATGTAAAATAAAACTGCTTATTGCAGGTCTAACAAAAACACTCAGTGTCCTATTAGGTTGCCTTCAAAGAATGTCCTAGATAACCTTAAAGTAATTTAAAGAACAAGTGAACTTCAATCCTTCTTGTCTACTGTAGGTCTCAAGCACATTAGAATAATTTAAAAATGCAGTCTTGCAAAAACATAGTCATTTCTTGCTGATTTTACGCTTCTTTTCAACTTGTCAACTATGCTTTAATTTTTCTGGGCTTTACATACGGCAGCAGGTGATTAAGATGATTAAAGATAAAATAAAAGAACTAGGCTAATTAATATTAAATTGATAAAGTTTTAAAGATAACTAGGTTTACATAACCATTATTTTTTTATGTGTAAGACAAACTCAACACTTTCCTGTGTCCCTTCTCTTGTCCTTTAACCTTTCAATGTTTTATCATTAATAGCTAACTTCATGTGAAACTACCTCTCCCCTTTCATTTCCTAGAATAATTAAAAGGAGCACATTTAACCTAACTTTAAATAATATAAAATGCTTATTTAATTATCAGGAGTAATTTAATTATAACACATATACACCATCAGACAAAATTACTCAAAAACAGATGTGTGTCTATTTGATATATTATATTCTTCCCTTATCTTGTAAGAAGGAAAGAGTCATTAAAGAAACTGAAAGCTCTCTATGCATTTCATAGAAAGGCAGAAGAAAATATTTCTACATATTTTTGAAACATATGACAGTTTAACAGCTTTGTTTTGCAACATGCCCAACAGTCTCAAGATGTATCAGCTTGAACAACATTATTAATTTCATTCTTAATTGATCTACTTATTTTTTCTCCTCCTGGTCAAACTGCTGATTTTAACTAGGCTCACTCTTGGGTTCTTTATGAAAAGTGACAGAATACACTGCCCCAAAATATGCTGCTTTAACTTTACAATTACTTTGAACTAACGGCTCTTGAAAAACCGCAGATGCAAGAAGGACTTCCCAAGTAATTCGCTGAAGCAGAATTATGCTACTCACTCCATTGCTGCTTCTCTTTTCCATGTCATATGCTTTGGACAAAGAAATGTGCATGGGAACAATGAATCCTGATCTCAATAAGAAACTATGAGTGTTTGCTTGATTATACAATTGTTTTTTCCCCTAATTTTCTTAGTTCAAAATGGCCCCAATAAAGACAGTTCCTTTTTAAAACCTGAGATAAAGCAAAACATAAAACAAAATTAAACCAACATACAATTAATACCGAAAGAATGACAAACATTTTTTGTACACTAAAATTTGTATTTTGCCTGCAAGAGCAGGGTGGAGGAAGGGGAAAGTCGAATTAAAATGTGTTATATGCATGTACCAGTTCCTTACAATGAATGTAATCATTCTGCACTGTAAACATGTACTAATGGAAGTTTAAAAAAAAAAGAAATAAAAAATTAACACGTGGAAATTGATTGTAATAACTGAATAACTTAATCTCAGATGATTTATTCATGCTTCTTTTGTGCACAACCAAAGCACTTATAGGAAATTGAAACAAATGAGATCCACTTAACATGTGATTATGTACAGAGGAAATTCCATAGATGGTGGGCTGCCTCGACCCATCTATAACTTTATTAACTAAGACTGAACTCTATTTGCCCACCTAGAAAACCACATTTTTCAATGCTCCCATTTTGTTCCATTTCTATAAACTGTTACATAAACAACATGTACCTCGGCTCTTCCTGGTTCTGCAGCCCGAGCATTCGATCCACAAAGGCACATGCATAGATAGTATGTCAAAGCAAGACATAGAGTGTAATTCAGGCATTTAATGCCATCAGCCTGACATGAACTAATAGCAGAGTAATACTTTCCCATGTAGGTTAGAATCGGACATATTGGTTTTGAAACTTGCTTCTATAAATTTCTAGATACGGTACATAATCTTCAGCAATTTGTTTAACTTTTTCTGATTTATTTCACTGTCCTATAAATGAGAATAAAGCTAGTATCTAAATATAACTTCAGTTAATAAAGATGAGGTCAAATAATACACACGAGCAACTCAACAGCCCACAGCACCTAGAAAATGCTGAAAAAACAATAGGTATGAGTTTTTTAAATTTATACAACTGACTAAGTAATTCCCTTGGGCCCAGAGACAGGCTTCCTAGGATCTGTCTTGGCTGGGCCACAGGATGTCCACCTCTCACCTCTGTCATACATTAAGACTGCCTAGCTACAGAAATTCTGTTCTGTCACCCTGTCAAATACATCAAATTGTCAAAATAGGGAAATGCAGTAATGTTGGAAGAGTTCCTTTTGCGTAGTATTGTGGTTTAAAACCAGGATGCCCCCGAAAGCCTCGTGTGTTTGAAAAGTGATCAGATCATGCCCCCACTTATCGGCTCCTCCCTTCTCTCTCTGCTTCCGGGCTGCCACGCCTTGATCGCTTCCCTCCACATCAGACTCTTCCACCACTATTTCTTCCTTTGAGCCAGACAACATGGACTTAAAATGTCAGAACCTCTGAGCCAAAATAAACCTCTTCTTTACATTGTGGGTTTTGGGTATTTTTGTCCCAGTGCAAAAGAAAGTAACTAAACACATACAGAAGTTTTGGTCGGGTTTCCTGATATCGTTATTGTCACTGAGATGTTACGTTACTGTGATTGATCATTCTGTCTCTTAAGTGACCTTCTTTCATTAAATATGTTAATGAAATCATTTATTCTAAAATTGCCATACAATAGTCCATATGGAATTTTAATATCTGATATAAATGTGTCGATTTGAAATTCAATTCCCATTTGGGACCGTTCTCTTATATCCAGTATAATTTGTGAAAGTATTTGTTAAATTATATGTTTCCTACAGTGTTTTACACTTCCCACAAATTGGTGCTAGTATAGTGTGTGTATGTGTGTGTGTACATATGTGTGTTGATATTCCTGTTTTTGAAATTATATTTAAGAATTGTTATCTAAAAGATATATTAGAGTGTTTCCTGAAATTTTAATTACAAGATGCATTTTGTTAAGATGAATCAAACAATTCTTCGGTATGCTAGTTTCTTCATAACTATATTACTGTAACTATAAAAATGGGCCTACCTGGGATTAAATGTATAATATATGACAAATATAAATGGCACAAACAGAATTTTTGACATTTCTTGGTACATCACCCCAGGATAATTTCTTCCATTCTGTATCCCTCATTTTGGTAAATTCCACTTCTAAGTTCCTAGTTACTCAGGAAATCCAAGGAAGCATTCTAGAATCCACACTTTGCTTTCCTTTTGACATATAAGTCTTCAGCAGGTCTTGAAATATCTTTCTATATTGTCAAAATATATTCTGAGTCCAGCCACTTCTATCTTCTTAAATAATTCTGTAGTTCACAAGATTATTTCTTGAAGGACTAAAAAAAAATTCTTAAATATTTTTTCTATCTTTTTGGCTTTTTAATACAGTAACAAATTAATAATTAGAGTGATCTTTATTAAAAATAATAAAGCAGATCACGTTATGCCATAGTTCAACATCTCCCTCTATCTTTCCCTAATCCTTACAATCTGAGTTGTTGAGCAGGGTCCTTTACTTCTGCTCAGTCTGACTTCTGTTGGTGCCTGTAAACGCAGGTTTCTTAGCTCTGCTCTTGCTCACG
>PVJO010025768.1:0-22197 GCA_004026905.1 Hystrix cristata
AAGTACTTCAGAAAGTGGCAAGGAGAATGGCAAGTATGTTCAAAGTGAGGGAGAATATTTCAAAGAGAATGTGTATGTGTGTGTGTGTGTGTGTGTGTGTGTGTGTGTGTGTGTGTGTGTGTTTAGCCAAGAGTCTGACCCTCTGCGGGGCTCAGGGCTTCACCTGGGAGCTGAAGACCTTCCTTTCATCTGGGTCCCACCAAGATCTGGAGAGCACCATATACTGTGAGAAGAAAGGAATCCTTGATGTGGCCCAGAAAACGGCTACACTAAGAGTATATTTTCACTCTGTAATAATTAATTTTGTGGCTGGGAATTGAACCCAGAGCTTCTACCACTGAGCTACACCCCAGCCTTTAGTAATTACTTACTTAGGAAAGTGCAGAGGCCTGCATTTACCAAGCCTCTAGTCTGAGACAGATCTTGTACTAGAAAAGAAGGATGAAATAAGAGTCCAGATGTGGTCTCTGTTTAGAATCCAGTAAAGAAGATGACAGTGAAAACCAAGAGTTGCAATGTGAAAGAATTTTTCAACTGCTTTTCAACACCAATGGCACGATGTCTACAAGAGTTTTGGCTGCAGACAGAAGGGGTGTGATGAAGGTGGCGGGGTCCTGGGAGCTCCGAGGCCTCGGGGAGGAAGGTGGTAACCCTACGATGGGCTTGGACTGTCAAAGGAGCTGTTGTCTGGGTTGGATACTGGATCTCAAAACAAGAATGGAAACTTATGGAGGAGCTAGATGGTGAGGGAAACATCAAACAAGGGATCAAACAAATGAGGCAGATTCTTTTGGAAGCTGTTTGTCTTAGAAAGCTCCATAGTGATGTAAGTGTGTCGACACTGTCGCATCCTGAGTTTACTAGCTCATGAACTCACCCGACCTTTCCCTGCCGGTTGGGACTTCAGGAATGTAGTGTTTTCTGAGAGGTAGTAGGGAAAAACAGGAAGGATGTCAGAACCAGCCACTCCCACCACCCGCCCTGGCATCTCTAGTGCAAGGCCCATGGCGGTGTTGCACCCTCCTGCAGTAGGTGCTGAGTGGAGAAGGAAGATGACTTTTGCATCACAAATTCTTGTTTTGTCACATTATGGGCCCCAGACTCTGAGCTGCGTAACACTTTGTTGACTGGGAATTGAAACCTGGGCAAACTTCCATTGTCGCTGAGGTGCTGAGGTTCTGATCTTCCGACAAGTCCTGAGTCACTTGAAAAGAAGTAAATACAATTCAGGAGCAAAGGTCCTCCCGCTTCACGCAAACTGAAGTGCTCTGGGGAGGGGCTGCCTGGAAATTGGACTCCGGAGATTCCCAACAGAGTTGCTTCCCCATCAGACCCGGCTTGCACTACCAGGGGTCCTCGTTCTATCAACACTTATTGGTTGAAAAGTTACACACTGGAGAAAATGAGGCTCTTTCAAGTTTTCAAACATTGAAACTAAAATTCAAAGGCATCAAGTGGCTGACATTTTGCAGCTGTGGAATTAAACAAATATAATTTACAGAACCTCTACAAGTTTCAGTAATGAACTGCAACTTTAAATATTATGCCCTCCAGAGAGATCCCACTATTTCTACTTAGACTAACTTAGATAAAAGCATCCTGAGTGTCTCGTTAATTTTTCTCTACCTGAGAGACAAGATTTCTTTCAACACGTCTAAAGAAATTCAGCCAACACTCTTGGCTTCCCGGCCGCCCTCAGCGGATTCAAAGCATTGGCTTCGTTCAGACCGTAGTTTCACATGCTGTGGATGGCCTGAGGATGGGAGTGTGTTTTGACACATGTGAGACTGTTATGTGTCTCAGGGAAGGAAGAAAAGAAATTAAGTCACAACTAGAGTTTTGCAGTCACATTAGCGGGTCAGGCCTTGTGGGAGAAGCACTGGTGTGGTCCTGGATCTCCCCATCTGCTGAGACCCCATTTCCAGCCTTCCACAGGGTTGCAGGCAGAGGTTGATTTTGGTTCTAGGCAGACGTGGCTCTAGTTGAAACTTCAACGGTCACTATCACTTCATTTCCTAAGTATGCAGGTATCCATCTCAGGCTGTCTTGAACCCCTGTGTCTAGAGAGGCCACACGGTCTGGCGTACACTCCACAGGCAACAGACGCTGCTAGTCGCAGGAGTCTGCCGGCTGGGGCCCGTGTTCAGCACCAGGCGCTCAGACACCCTGCTGCTCTGGGCCTGGCCCTGCCCCCGACCTGCGCATCCAGTAGCAGCACCTGTTGTTTTAAGCCTCTGTGCTTGCAGCAGTTCATGAAGTGGTAAGTCAATGAGAAACTAGCACTGAGAATTTGAACAAATCACAACATCTGTGAGCTCCTGAGTACACACTGACACTCATGCGCAGGTCCAGATCTTTGGGCTGCTGTTCATGGCAAGGTACTACACCTGGCAGCAAAGAGAGCTCCAAAAAAATCAAAGTCGCTGCACCTGAGACCCCACAACCACATACTCAGATCGCCCTCTCCAACTCAGGACTCTTCTCCCTTCGCTGTCTGTTGAGGTTCGAGTTCACTAATGTGCTACTCAAAAGAGTCTACCCTTCTCTACCTCTCTGTTTCATTTCCTCTACTTCCACAGACGATATCTCACTCAGGAAATATCGATTTATTGAAGGGGAGACAACGGGATGGGGTAGGCACTGCATCTGAGCATGCGTGGCAGTTTTCCAAGCACAGGACTGAATGTGTTGGACACATGTAACCCCATTTAACCCTTTCTTGGAGAAAGTCTGATCACGCCTCTTTGCAGGTGACTACAGTGAGGCTTGGGGAAATTTAAGGACCCCATTATCAAAACTGCATGATCAGTTCATGGCTACGGTAGAGTTTGAACACAAAATTGTCTGATTTAAAACTGTGGATTCTCAATAATTTCCAATAATTTCTCAAGATTATTAGGAGGACTGAGCCTTAAACACTGAGGAGGTGATTGATGGAAACCAGTCAAAACTCTGAGGCCACAAAAGCAAATGCTGAACAGCATAAGTGAACAATCTTCCAAACGCCAGCGCTTACTGCCAAGGGGCTGGGAGTGGGGATGGATGGGAGTGACCCTGAGCAGGGCTGCAATGTCAGCACGTGTACTGGGGAAATCAATTCATTAAACATGGGAAATAAATTGATAAGGACCTGTGTCTTCCAGCTTGGTGTTTTGGGGTCTCGAAGGGAGTGTTTTTGTAGACAAGTTCAAAATACTCCAGGAGGTCAGTCTTGGAGCCTGCTGTTTTTAACCCATTCTAACAAAGAACAAAATGCACAGAGCTTTCTGTTAAGCACAATCACTGTTTCCTCTCACGTGAAATAATTTGAGTCATGATGGAGATGAAAGTACTGAAAGGTATCAAGAAACATCCACAGGATTATATTTTTAACATTAAAATAAGCTTTTATTTTGAAATTAACATAATTTCATGGGAGAATGCTAAAGAACTTCCAGAGAGATACTATGCACCCTTCACCCAGCCTTCTCCGAGATCAACATCTTTCAAATTATAGCACAATAGCACAGTCCAGAAACTGATATAAATTCCACGAGGCCTATTCATATTTCATTAACTACACTCATTTCTGTGTGTGTGACTCAGTGCAACTTTGTCACCCGCGTAGCTTTGTGTAAACACAGTCAGTTAGTCAGTCTATTCAACTAGTAAATAACCACAGTAGTCCTTCATGCTACCACTCACAGACACCCCCCACCCCCTGGCTCTTGTCCCTAACCCCAGGCAGCCACTACTCTGTGGTTCGTATCTGCAGCTTTACCACCCAAACGTCACGTATGCAATGTGGATTATTTTGAGTTGGATTTTTTCCCCCTCAACATAACTTCTGTGAGGTTTATCCATGTAGTTGTAGGCATTGAGCCTTTTCCTTTTTGCTCCTGAGTAGTCCGTGGTACAGATCAGTGGTGGTAAACCTGTGCCATGTATACCTCAGCGAGTGTGCAGGCCACATGTATGAGTTGCTTTTCCTAAATTAAAACCTCAGTCTTCAGTGGGGTTGCGGCGTTGGTGATTTATGATAAATAAGTGGGTTTTGGGTTGCAGTTTGGGCACTCGGGCTCTAAAAGGTTCACCATCGCCGGTAGAGATATACCACATTACACTTAGCCGCTCATTCACTGAACACCGTTGAGGCAGTTTCCTGTTTGAGCTCCTTATAAATAAAGCTGCTATGAGCATTTATGTAAAAATTTCTGTCTGGAAGTTACTTTCCTTTTCTCTAGGACACTCATGTGTAGGGCAATTGCTGGCTCTTGTGGAAAGCGCATGTTTGCTTTTGAAAGGATCTGCCAAACTACTTTCCAGTTTGTATTATTTTAAATTCCCACCAGTATTGTATGACAGGTAGAATTTCTCTGCATTCTCACAAGGATCTAAAGTTTTAGTATATATGTTTCTTATTTTAGCTATACTGAAAGATATACATTGACACTAAATTGTAATTTTAATGTGTATTTCTCTAATGGCTAGTAATTATTTAATGGCTAAGATGTTGACCACTTTTTTGAGTACAATGTGGTGTCTATATAATCCCTTCAGTGAAATACACTTGAATTATTTGGGTTTTACTGGTAGGCTTTACAAGTTTGTGAATAAATTCCGGTTCTTTATTGGATAAGTAGTTTCCAGATAGAATGCTCTGCATAAGTTATTAGCAAATATTTTTCCCAGTCTACGATTTGTATTTTCATTCTCTTAACATGTTCTTCTGAGAGTGAACATTTCTTTAATTTTGATGAGGTCCAGTTTGATTTCAAGCTTGATATGTTCTCTGATGTTTTGTTCTGACAGTCTCAAGTTTTACATGCAAGCACGATGATCCATTGAGCTGATTTTCATAGAAATCGTTAGTCACAATTCCTTTCCTTTTTTGTCTCTGGATATCCAGTTGCTTCAGCAGCATTTGTTGAAAATTCGATTCCTCCTCAATTAAGTTTGGTTTTGCACCTTTGTCAATAATTAATGAGGTATATTTGTGTAAATCTATTTCTAGAATCTCCATTCTGACTCATTGGTCTGTGCATATCCCTCTTCCAATACCACCATGTTTTGATTACTCTAGCTGTATTGCACAGCTTAATGTCATAGAGAGTGAGCCTCCCTGCTTTACATGCTTCAACTCTCTTCTTGGTACTTACAGGATTTCTCCTTTTATGCAAATTTTAGAACATGCTTGTGTATATCTACAAAACCGCTCTGCTGGAATTTTGGTAGACATTGTGTTAACCCACATGTCAATGCCAGGGGAACGCCTCCTTTACTGTGTGGAGATTTCCAATGCTCGGACACTGTGTGATTCATGAGACATTGAAGCCCTTGATTTGTTTTATCAGCATTTAAAAAATTTTCATCATACAGATCTTGTATATGTTTTCCCCTATTAGAACTCAATATTTCTTTTTTGACGCAGTATTGCATTTTTACATGGGTTTCTGCTTGTTCACTGTCAGTAGCAGAAATGTTTTTGATTTTCATAGTTTAGCTTGTATCCTGTGACTTCACTGAAGTCACTTGTTAGTTCTGGCCTGTTTTGTTGTTGTTGTCATCGTTGTTGTGAATTCCTTAATATCTCCTGTGTAGATGATCATGTTATCTGCAAATAGAGACAATCTTATTTCTCTTTTCCATTTCGCATGCTATTTGTTTTCCATGTTGTTCGTTTTAGTAGCAAGAACTTGCAGAAACATGTTCAGTCTGTGTGGAGAGAAACCTCTGCCTTCCATGATAGTAAAAAAAAAAAAAAGAAATAAAGTATTCAATCTTTTATGAGTAAGTATGATGTTAGCTACAAATTTTTGTAAATTCTCTAAGTCTCAGGAAAGTTGTCTCTGTTCTTGTATACTTACAGTTTTTATCATGACTAAATGGAATTTAATAAAGTGCTTATTTCTTTATAAATGGATGTAAACTTATGATTTTTTTTTTGCTTTTTCAGCATTTTAATATGGTGGATTACATTGATCTCTTAATACTGAACCAGTCTTAGATAGCTGGAATGTATCTCAATTAATGGAGGAATGTATGTGCATGTTGCATTATCAGTCTTGGTAAACTTTCACCAGAATTTTTCTCTTTCTGAAGAAATAACTTTTCAGAGAGGTGTGTGTACGCACATATGCGTGTGTGTGTTTGCATGTTTGCATGTACACTGCTTATCTTGGCAGTAGGGTTCTTCTGACCTCACGGAATGAATTGGAAGGAATTTTCTTCCATTTTTTGTGTGTATTGTACAACATAATATTGATTCTTTCTTAAATGGTTGGTAGAATTCTACAGTGAAACCATGCAAATCTGAGTATGAGAGCGTTAATCACACATTCCATTGATTTAATCGTTGTAAGACTATTCAAGTTATCTTGACTGTGTCCAGGTAATTTGTAGTTTTTTTTACTGAATGGGTTTGCTTCCTCTAAGTCAGGAAGTTCATGAGTTTATATTTGATGGTATACTCCCTTATCACATGTTTCACGTATACAGGATGAGTTGTGATGGCTCGTGTTTTATTTTTATGTTGGCTTTATGCATTTTTCTTTTTTGTCTTTGTCAATCATGTTAAAGTTCTATCAGGTTTTCTTGAAATTTTAAAACAGACTTTCCACCTCATCAGTCTTTGTTGTTTTTTGTTTTCAGCTGCAGTAATTTCTTCTGCACTTTTCTTTCCCATTTATGTTCATTGTCTTCGTTGCTTTCCAGCTTTCAGGTAGAAACTTACTCTGCCGAACGAAGTTTTTCTTTCTCTGATGTGGCTCTTCGGTGCCGTGTCCCCCTTTCAGCACGGCTCCAGCTGTTATTCACAATATGAGTGCGGCACGCTATATTTTTGCTCCATTCTACGTGTATTTTACTTCCTTTGAGACTCTCTCCTAGGAATTCTTAGGAGTGTGTTCATTTCCAAGTATTTGGAATTATCCTTTTGTATTTTTGTTTTTAATTTCTAATTTCATTTGCTTAATATCCGAGAAGTTATTCTGTATTATTTAATTTTAAAAATGTTTTAATATTTATTTGGTGACCAGAGGACAATGTAACTTTGAGGACATCCCGGTGACAGCTGGTTACAGAGGACGCACATTTTCCAGTTGTCAGGCCATGAGTTCCATGAATGTTAGTTGTGGCTTGACAGCTCGCATGCTGAGACTCTTCCGTATCCGTGTTACTTCTCTCTAGCAAGTCTACAATTCCTGAGTCTGGAGTGTCGAAGTTCCCAAGTATTCTTAAGATTTGCCTGTTTCTCCTACTCGATCTTTCAGTGTTTTGTTTCATGAATTTGGGAGCTCTGTTTTTCCATGCATACACATTTAGGATTACTATACACTCTTGATGGACTGATCTAGTTTTATCATTGTGAGATATCCATGTTTATACCTAGTAACTTCTCTTTTTTCTGAAATCTTTAGTTCACATTAGTACAACCATATCTGTTCTTCGATTTATGTTTCCATTAACTGTAATTTCCCATCCTTTTACTTTCAACTTTTGTATGGCATTATGATTGAGTCTTGCATATTTTTGTGTAGAGTATATTTTTGGTTCATGCTTATTTAATCCACCTTAACAGTCTCTGTCTTTTAATAGTTGTTTCTTAGGCCCTTTATGTTGGAGTTACATCTTCCATTTTAATAATTTTTTGCTTGTCTGTTTTTCAGTTTTTTGAGACAGGGTCTTACTATGTAGTTCAGCCTGGCTTTGACCCCACTACTTGGCCCCAGGTGGGCCTCAAATTCATGGCGATCCTCCTGCCTCAGACTCCCAAGTGCTGGGATTACAGGCCTTTGCCACCATACCCGGCAATAATTATTTTTAATACTTTTATTTTTCATGGTTTTTTTCTTACTTGAACATTTTTGAAATTTCTATTTTTATTTATTAGTTGTAATTATAAGCAATGTACTTTCTACAGTTATCTTAGTAGTTGGTTTTCTTCATACTATTTTTCATATTTATTTTTATTTTTATTACCATTTATATGTGTAAATTATCAAATCCTGCTGGTGTCCGTGTCCTACCACTTTGTGTGAAGTATAGAAACTGACTTTGATTTAAATTCTTTAATGTTACTTTTTAAAAGTGAAATTGCTTTGTATTTTCCAAACATTGAAGATCAAACATAATGTTATAAATTTTAACACAACAATAAAGTATTTTTAAAGGTGCTCATAAGGAGAAGGGTCACGTGTCATGTTTAATTCTACATTCACACTTTCCATCGCTCTTCTTTTCTTTATGAAAGTCCCAGGCTTCTTTCTTTCTTTCCTTTCTTTTTATAACTATGCATTTGTTATTACTTTGTTGTTTTGTTGTTTGTTGTTGTTGTTTCTACTAATACACTTTTATAGTACATGCAGTTTACACTCATCTTGGAGAGCAGGTACATGTACACGACACGACTTGTTTCTTTTTCTGATCCCCTTCCCCTCTTCTCTCCTTGCCCTCCTTCCTTCTGTAATTCTCCGTCCCCCATTTTCGTTCTTGTTGATTATTAATCTTAGTGCAGGTTTATGGCATATAATGTTCACATTCATTGAGGTTATAGGTTCCTGTACACGGCCTATCTTTATTCTTATTTCCCCTTCCCCTCCCCCATACCTCTTGCCCCTAGTCTCTTGGACCCTTTCCCATGCCTCGATCTCCTTCTCTCCATTCTTTATGAGTCTCTTTGCTTGTGCTTTGCCTTACTCAAGTGAGAGATGCCGAACAGTATTTAAGCTTGTGTATCTGGGTTATTTCACTGAACATTATATTTTCCAGGCACATCCATTTTCCTACAAATGTCTCAAATTTGTCTTTTTATAGCTGAGTACCATTCCATCATGTGTAGATCCTGCATTTTATCCAGTTATCTATTGATGGATAAGCAGGCTGCTTCCAGAATTTAGTTCTGCCTATCCAGGAGCAGGAGACATTTTTCCATTTTCTGATGTTCTCTTTAATCTTTTTTTTTAGAGTACTATAGTAATTTGTGTAGAGGTTCTTCACTTTCTAGGGTAGGTTAATTGTTAGGTATCTCATTTTTCTTGACGCTACTATGAAAGGTATTGCTTCTGTAATTTTCTCCTCCTCCTGTTTGTTGTTGTTGTATACAAATGCTGATGATTTTTGTGTGTTGATCATGTATCCT
This sequence comes from Hystrix cristata, assembly GCA_004026905.1. Taxonomy (NCBI): domain Eukaryota; kingdom Metazoa; phylum Chordata; class Mammalia; order Rodentia; family Hystricidae; genus Hystrix; species Hystrix cristata. Next base: position 9,119 of record PVJO010025768.1, read on the forward strand.
GCTATGTTGAGGAAATTGTTTATTTATTCTAAGAGTTTTTTGTGGAGTTCTTCGGGTCTTCCCTGTAGAGCAATGGGTCATCTGCAAATAATGATAATTTGAGTTCTCCCTTTTCCATATGTGTCTCCGTTACTTCTTTCTCTTGCCTAATTGATTTGGCTAATGTTTCAAGTGCTGCACTGAATAGAACTGGTGATAGTGGGCATCCTTGTCTTGTTCCTGATTCAAGAGAGAAAGCTTTTAGTTTTTCCCCATTTAATGTCTTTTCCTGATTCAAGAGAGAAAGCTTTTAGTTTTTCCCTATTTAATGTGATGTTGGATGTTAGTTATTCATAAACAGCTTTTGTCAAATTCAGGTGTGGTCCTTCTACACCTATTTTCTTCAGGGTTTTTATCAGGGTGTTGGGTTTTGTCCAAAGCCTTTTCCATACCTATTAATATGACCATGTGGTTTTTGATCATGTTTCTGTTTATGTGATGCATTACATTTATTGACTTATGTATGTTGAACCATCCTTCCATCTCTAGTATGAAACCTACTTGGTCATCACGTATGATCTTTTTGAGATGTGCTACATTCTGGTCACTAATATCTTGTTGAGGATATTTGCATCTATGTTCATTAAAGAGATTGGCCCATAGTTTCCTTTTATAGTTGAGTCTTTATTCAAGTGTGAAATTAGGCTTCTACTTTGAGTTACTTTTCTCTTTTGTTGGGCAAACTTCCTTTAATCATTCTTTAAGGGTCGGCCCATTAGCAAAACATTCTGTTACCTTTCCTACACTTGAGAATAACTTTATTTCTATTAATTCCTGGGGGATATTTTTATTGCTATAGGATTTGGGATTGGCAGTTCTTTCTTTTAAGAGCTTGAAAAATATTATGCCACTTTCTCTGGCCTCTATTATTTGAGATAAGAACTTTGCTGTCACTCAAATTATATGTTTGGTTTTCAGGAAATTAACTACGTGGTGGTGTGGTATAAATTTCTCTGAGTTTATCCTTCTTGGAAATTTCTCAGCATCTTGAATTTGTATGTTTATGTTTAATACCATATTTGCGGATTTTCGAACCATTATTTTATCAATTTTTCAGCCACAAATGTTTACTTTTCCTTCCCTTTCTGCCACTCTGATGATACATATAGAGATCATTGTGTAATAGTCTCACTAACTTTTGAAGACTGTTTTATTATTTTTTTTCCAGTGGTACTGGAGATTAAACCCAGAGCCTTCACACTGAGCTATAGCCCCAGCCTTATTTTTTGTTTTTAATTTTGAGACATGGTCTCACAAAATTGACCAGGCTGGGCTGAAACTTCTGATCCTCCAGAGTGCTGGGATTACAGTCATGTTCCAGGAAGGCTATCTTCTACAATTTAAAATTTATTTTAGCCAATTTTATTGCTGTTTTTCTCAGAAAAAGTAGTCCATTCAGCACTATCTACTACATAAACTGCCTCGTTTTCTTCTCATGTTCTTATTATCTGGTATTGTAGAATTTATTTAAGCCTCTGTGTTCTGTCTCTGTACATAGGTGTGTAAGTCCTCTAGGGAAGGGTCTTATCTAACTACTGTGTCTGTGGCACCCAGAAGTGTGTCTCAAACATGTCAGAAAATTGTTAGAAGAATTATAGGAATGTGAAGGCTCTATAATTTTCATCTACATAAAACATTAAACACAGACCCATTAACCACAGCCCAATTCCTAGAGAAACTAACATAAATCTTCTCAGTAAAGGCCCATTCACAGCAGCATCCATTATACAATATAAGATATCTGCTTTGAAACAAAAAATTACAAATCACATCAAAAGCCAAGAAAAGGCAGTCGAGAGACAATGCAAACATCAGAATCAGTCTCGTGTGACACAAATGCTGAAAGTCTCAGGAAGGAAAGTTAAATATCTGTGATTAGTACATTAAGGGCACTAATGAGAAAAACACATAATATACAAGGCCAGATATGAAATGTCAGTGAAGAATGGAAACTCTAAAAATAATAAGAGGAAAAGTTTTGAAATCAGAATTTCAGCAAGAAAAATGAAGAATACCTAGTAGAGATGACACAACTAACAATCAGGAAATTCTGTCACAGTGCAGCAGAAACTTTCTAACTAAAATATTTTAAAAATTAAAAACAATAACAATCCCAAAAAACCTCATAACTGTGGGATAGTGTTAAAAGGTGTGACACACATATAATTGAAGTACCAGGAGAAAAAGAACAAACCAAAAGAAAGTCTTTAAGTAATGATTCTAAGAGCTTTAAAAATTAGCAGGCACCAAAACACTGATCAAGGAAATTAAGAAAATACCAAGGACACAGAGAGAATCTTTAATAAAACCAGAAAAAATTTCATCTAATACAGAAATAATAAAAAATGACATTACATTTCTTTTAAGAAACTACACAAGCAAAAAGAGCATACAGTGAAATATCTAAAATGTAGGCAGAATAATACACCTCTCTAGAGTTCTATATCCAGGACATTATATTTAAAAAGAAAAGGAGAAATAAAGATCTTTCTCAAACAATACCTGAAAGAATTCATTGTTGGAAGATGGTATCTAAAAAATGTTAATATAAGGTTTTCAGGGGAGAAAAAATGAATAGGGAGAAACTTGGATCTATAGAGAGCAAAGAGAAGCATCAGAAAAGGAATAAATGAGGAATAAATTTACATATATGAGCCTCGTGCACTAGACAAGTGCTCTAGCACCGAGCGAACTGCCCTGTACTTATTCTTGATTGATGAATTTAAAAGTCAACAGATTGCTTAAAGCAATCCAGAAGATTAAAGATCTGAAGTAAAATGAATGACAGAATGTTCCAAGGAATAAGAAGGAAAAATTATAAATATATGGTAAGTGCACAGTGGTCTTGGATGGCAGACTTAGATATGTTTAAAATGCATATAGTAAACTTTATTAAAAAAATCAATGCTTTTAAAATACAATGGCATGCTGAAAGAAGATAGACTGAAATCATATAAAATGTTCAATTAAATCAAGAGAAAGCACAAAAGAAGAGAAAAAAAGGCAAATAGTAGAGCAAATATAAAATGTCGTATGATAGAAGACAGTAACCTAGCTAGGGCAATAACCACCTAAATAAACCAATAAAAACCAAAGACTATCAGAGTGGACTAAAAGAAACTATATGTGGACTCTAAGAATCCCAGTTTAAATACCAAGATTCGAGTTTGTAGTAAACAGACTGAGTAACATGCTCTGCTAACACTATTAAGAGGAAGATGAGGCAGCTGTATTAATTTAAGACATAATAGACTTGAGAGGAAGGAAAATGAACAGGGTTAAAGAGGGATATTACTTAATCACAAAGGCATCACTTTCTAAGACAGCAATTTTAAATGTGTAAGCATCAAAAAAAAACAGGCATCAAGATATGTAAACATGGGCAGATGCAAAAGGAAAAGCAGTCAAATTTGCTACAGTGTTGGCGATTTTAACACTGTCACTAACTTATGATAAGCAGACAGAAAAACACTAAAGGTATATTTAAAGGACATCAAGAGTCAACTTAATCTAATTGACATTTATAGAATAGTTCATTCATCAACAGCAAAATATACCTTCTGGTGAAGCTAATAGAGGGCCGTCACCAGACAACTATATTCTGGGCCATAAAAAGCACCTCAACAATTCAAATAATAGAAAGCACACAAATTATGTTCTAAGATGTCAAGAGAAAATAAGAATTAACAGTGGAAAGATCATTGTAAAATTCCCAAATGCTTGAAAATTAACACACATATCTCTAAATAGCACCAAATAAGAAATAGAAATTTAGAAATGCAAGAGAAATTCTTAAATATTTTGAATTAAATGAAAAATACAACTTATCAAAGCAGCTAGTATAATATTTAGAGGACACTATATTCCATTAAGTGTGAGATCACAGAAAAGAAGAAATATTCAGTGTCAAATATCAGATCCTCCATCTTAGAAAATTAAGGAGAGCTGAAGATGTAGGTCAGGGCAGAGCACATGCCAGGCATGTGCAAACCTGGATTCAATCCCCAGTGCCACAAGGAAAAAGAAAGAAAGAAACGAAAAAGTGAGAGAGGAAAAGAGAAAAAATTAAGGAAAGCGAGCAAATTAACCTTAAATCGTCAAAAGAAACGAAATAATTAGAAAATAAATCAGAAACTGGAAATAAGCAAAAAGCAGAATAACAATAAAACAAAAGCAAGATATTTTTAAAAATTCCAACAACATTGAAAATCTTGCCAACCTCACCAAGAGAAGTTGAGTTAGGCTTGACTGTCCACCTGATTGGTTTAGGAGACACCTAGGAGGTTACCCGTGTGACCTTGGGGCCTCCATCTGGTCCCTGGTCCTTTCCTCTTGGGCTCTTCCGTGCCCTGTTTCCCATCCGCCATAAGGCGGGCATCTTGCTCCCCCCTTCTGCCATGATATTATTCATCACAGGCTGGTGGCGGTAGAACCAGGTGACATGGGACTGAGAGCTCTGAAACCCTGAGCCACAGTGAGCCTTTTCTCCTTTAAATGTGTGTGTCAGGTACTCAGTCGCAGTGATGAAAAGCTAACCAATATAGTTACCAATATAAGAATACAAGAGGGTAACAACCGACAACCCCAGAGACATGAAAGAGCTGAAAGGGCACACTACAAACAACTTTGTGCCTGCAAATGTCATAATTTAGATAAAATGGACCAACTCCTAGGAAGAACAAAATTATCGAATCCATTCCAGGAGAAATGGGTAACTTTTGTTATGGTTTAGACCTAAAATGGCCCCCAAAGTCTCATTTGTTCAGAGGTGGGACAGTCAGAAGGTGACTGGATCATGGAGTCATACTCATCAGTGCATCTGTCCACTGATGACTTCACAGTGGAATGTGCTGGTCGGAAGTGGGGACTTAGGGGGCGGGGGATCGCTGGGAGGTGACCTAAAGGGCAGGTTTCTGCCCTAGGCGCCTCCCTTCCCTCTGCTTGCTGACTGCCGAGCCCATCTACTGTGTCCTTTCTGCCTTGGAGCTAGCTGACCACCAAAGTAAGCACTTCCTCCCTTAAATTACAGGTGTCACTAATTTGCCCCAGTGACCAAAAAAGTGACTAATAAAATTTATAACTCTAGATTTGTTAAGAGGAATAAAATTAATAATTAAAAATCTTCAAAACACACCAAACCCAGGAAATTTCATTGAAGCATTCTATCAAATATTAAAGAACGAATATACATTCTTCACAATCCCTTCCAGACAATAAGAGAAATAACACTTTCCAAATAATCTTTTGATACCAGAATTACTCTAATAAAGAAAAACCAGCTAAATATGCTAAATACATTACAATAAAACTACAGATGTTAATAGAATATTAGCAAATAGAATCCATATATAAAAATATATATATGATAATATAATATTAACAGACTGAGAAAAATATCAATAGATGAAGAAAAACACCCAACAAATTCAATGTATATTCATAATGTTTAAAAACTATCCAAAAATTAAAGACGAATAACTGAAAATTTGTCTCTCCATTACCTTCTCCCCCTCCCTTGTTTCCCTTCCCATTTGAGCAATTTCTTCCCTTTCCCAATATAATACATTTTTGATCTTAAAGAAAAGGTAAGGACGCCTTCTCTGTCACCTCATCAATATACAATTATCTTGTAAGTCCTATCTAGTGCAATAAGCCAAGCAAAAGGAATAAAAGGAAAAATAATTGAGAAAAACAAAACAAAATCATTCCCCGATGATATTACTATCCACGTAGAAAATCTACAAAAAAAAAAAACCTCTAGAATTAATAAGCAAGTATAGCAAAGTTGCAGGATACAAGGTCAAAAAGTGTAACTAGAAAATTTAATCCTTTCCCATATATCAGTAATGAACAAATAGAATTTTAAATTAAAGAAACATTATCTTTGATCATAGTAAAAGATTTATGTACTCGAGTATAAACCTAAAAAGCTAATAAAAAGAGCCTGAGCACAAATACAAAACCCCATGGAAAAATGAAAGAAAAATGGATGATAGATCTAAAAGTAAAACGTGAAGTAAGAAACTTACTAAATAAAACATAGGAAAATGTCTCAGTGATCTTAGTCTTGGCAATGAGTTTTTAGATATAACAGCAAAAACATTATTCATGAAATAATATATAAGTTATGCTTTATTAAAATTAAAAATTTATGCAGAAAGACAGTGTTGAGAAAAACAAACAATTGACTGGGAGAAAATATTTAGAAGCATTTAGAAGATGCTATGTAATACTCTACTGTATGGCTGTGTGTGACACTATAAAGCTAGGTACATGACAATACACATTTGTCAAGACCCACAGAACTTGTAATGTAAAGAACAAACCCTGAGGTATAAAATTATTTAGGAGTCTGGGGTGACTCTAAATGGGATATAGACGGTAGAAATAGAATTTAACTGTGTACAAGTATATTATACACCTCAGCAAAGCTATACAATGGGGCGATAACTTTGGAAATGAGTGGAGACTCTAAGATTGAAGGTGAAAGAGATGGTGCATAAGCACTGTACTGTAGTTGGTGCAGGTTAACAATTCTGGAACCATTATCCATACTAGAATTTGGTTAAATGAGCAGCAAATCATGACTACCAGTTTTCTTACTGATGGAGTGGGAGATGACAGAGCAGGGAGGTTGGATGGGCAGTGTGGAATGAGTTGGAGTTGGGCACAGCATGAAGAACTAATGTTTAGCTTCCTGTAATACAATAAGTGCACACAGGTGTATTCATAGATAGATATATACATGAGATAATACATGCATATGAACTCCTTTGCTACATCAGCTGAGAAGACCTCAGAGCAACCATACCCCATTAGTAATAAGGACACATATTGTCCAGAGTTGAGCCCATACTACTACCCTCCAATAAAACAAACAAGAGCTCCTTCTGGTTCTAAGGCTGAACCAGGAAAAACATAAGTGGACCCGGGGCACATTATAGTATCAAAAGTACTCAAAAAATATGAACTTACACTGTTGGGAATCTGTCAAAAGAACAGAGGAGCCAACTAAAATCATTTCCAATGTCCAAGGCTGAAATAGTTTTAGCAACAAAATAAATGACATAATAGCATAAAATTTTAGTACAAAACATGTAACAAATATCCACGAGTCCATACTTCTATAAGTAAATTATTGAATAAACATAAAAGAGAATCAAATCTCTTCTGCAGGAAAATTCTCAAGAAATGAGGTTCTCCTTCAAGTATGTGAAGTACGACTCCCCACCCCTTGATACAGGCAGCACACAGTGGCTTCCTTTCAAGGAAGTATGGAAGGATGGAAAAGTAATTTTACTAGAGAGACTGATGAATGATCAGCTGCTGAGAAAGTTCAGCGTCAACAGTGATAGATCATGCTGAAGGGAAGAACCCAGACATGATGTGTGTCTGTGGTCTTCCCAAAAAACCAAACCAAAGCAAACCATAAATCTAGTCAGTTAATGAGAAAAACCAGAGACAAATTCTAGTAGAAGGCATTCTATAAAATACCCTCCCAGTCCTTATCACTGTGAATAAAGATTAGTTTCACAATTCAAATCAATTAATATGTCTGACATAATAGATATAGTAAAGCCCAGTAAGTCAGAAACACAAAAGCAAATGAAACCCAAAGGAAACAGCAGAAGGAAAACAAAATCTATATAATAATAATAATGTATAAAAAGGTGGGAGCTCTGAAAAAAGAAGCTAAGCTTATTACTTTATTCAACAGCTATTTAGTGAGGGGCCATTCTGTACCAAGTGATCTTCTAGTGCTAGAGAAACAGCATGGGAGAAGTCAGGCAAATCGCCCTCTCCACAGTGACTGCACATGCTGAGAGACAGTCACCATTACTAAGGCAACGCTATGGTGGACTGGGAAGCAATGAGTGCTCTGGAGCAGACATAAACAGGTAGGGGTGGGGTGATGTTATTCTAAGTCTTCCGAAAAGCCTCAACTGACGCTGACAACCGAATGAAGAACAGGTAGCAGGATCCGCAGAGACAGAAGTGTGGGGTGGGAGTGAGCTTGTAGCATTTGAAGAGCAGCAGAGAGGTCAGAAAAGTAAGGCACTCTGCAAATCCACAGATGCCAATGTGGCTGGCAAAGAGTGAAAGACTCACCTGCTTAAAATGCACCCGGCTTTCGATGGAAGTGTCAGACTGCCTCAGAGATAGCCAAGGTCTAACACACTCATCAGTCACACTTTCTTTGAGGAATGCACCCTCAAAATCCCATTGACATCTGGCTCGTGACCCACTTCCATGTTCAAGTCAGAGGTGACAAGAAGTCCCTTTATAACATGATGGATTTCCTGAGCGAAGAGAGAAACTATCAACCCTGTAGCTATCTGTCATCCAGGAGTCCCTTTGGAAAACTGAAGCATAATACTGGGGCCAAAGGAGAACAGGATGCGGGCAGAGAAGAACTGGACACTGGGTTCCAGCCAGAGCTGCAGCTGTGAGAGGGTCCCCTCAGGGACACTGGAGGTTGAGAAAAAGCAGAGCGAACGTCTCCTCAAAACCATCCCAAGCCTCCACATCTGGAGCCTCCCATCTGGCCTTTTCATTTTGCTGTGTCTTCCTTCCTTGGTGTGGTCAACAATTCATGTTCATCCTCCTTTAATTTTCTTTAATACAACAAATAATCACTGCCTTCCACTGCAAAACACTGCTCTAACTGAAGCACCAAATCTGCCCTTTTAAATTGCATTGCAGACACCGATAAAACAGAACAATTACATCAATTGGCATCTTGAATGAGTCAGTTATAATTTATGCCAGTTTGATATGGTCCAAGAATGAAAGAGGTTGAAAACATTGCAGAGCAATATAAAATGATAGGTTAGTTGGTAGTGCAATAAACACTAGCACCAGATATCAAAAGCTTTCATACTGATGTTAAACTGCTCTGTCCTGGGAAGAAAGTGTATGTACAACCTGATGCATAGGGAAGAAAAGAATGTCTCCTTTCAAAGAGCTGAACAGCAGCATCTTTGTTACTTTTCTCATTGCTGAAACAAAATACCTGCACCCACAAGTTAGAGGAGGAAAGGTTTATCTTAGCTCACAGTGTTACAGGTTTCAGTCCACAGTCCACTGGCGCCAAGACAGGTAGCCTGGCAAAGGAGAAACAGTCCATGGCAGGGCAGGCAGGAGGCAGCAAGCAGCAGTGAGCCTTCTTTTTCCTTTATATTCCATTCAGGCTACAAGCCTATTTGTTGGTGCCACCCACAGCCAGGAAAGGCTTCTGCCTTTTGTAAATCCATCCAGCCACACCCAGAACTATACTAAAATGATCGATGGACAACTCTAGTTATCACACACCCGTGACCTGGCCACCTCCAAAAAGCCCCACCTATGAGCACATGAGTCACTGAGGGAACATTGTTATGGCTCATCTAGACATATCTAGATGTCATAACAAACAGTAAATATTATTTCATGTGTGTATTTAAAATGAAATTGTGAAAGGGATTCTAAAAATTGGAATGGAAATGTATAGCAAGACCCTGATGAAGTTGGAGCTATTGAGCCCCCAAATTCTGATGAGGTTCATTTACCAGTGGAAAAGGCCTCCCCACCTCAGAGGAGCCCCAGCTCCTGCTCATCCAAGATTATCCCCACTTTTCCTGAAAAAGCTTCGATGGTCTCCCCATGAGGCAACAGCCCCATGAGATAGTGCTGATTCCCCCTACCCACATCTTCCATCCCTCTTTGCTTCTAGACTCATCCCAGGAGGCCCATAAAGATGAAGTACAAAGTAGGACTCAAGAAGAGCTGTACTACATGCCCAATAACTAGCTCATTTTCCTTTCTCTCTCTCTCTCTCTCTCTCTTTCTTTCTTTCTCTCTTATTTCTTTCTTTCTCTCTTCCTCCCTCCCTCCCTTCCTTCCTCTCTCCCTCCCTCCCTCCCTCCCTTCCTTCCTTCCTTCTCTCATGTATATTTCACTGGGAATTCAACCTAAGGCCTTCACATTGAGTTAAATTCCCAGCACTTTAAAAAAGAATTTTTTTTGAAGATAGATCTTGCTTGTCATTCTTTACAGCTGAATAGTATTCCATTATGTATAGATACCACATTTTGTTTATCTAGTTATCTATTGATGGGTATACAGGTTGCTTCCAGAATTTAGCTGTTACAAGTTGTGCTGCTATAAACATTGTTGTGCAAGTATCTCTGTAGTATGATATCTTTATCTCTTTGGGGAAGATACCTAATAGGGGAATGTCTGGGTTGTATAAGATTTCTACTTTCAGGCTTTTGAGAAATCTCCATACTGACCTCCATAATGGTTGTACTAGTTTGCATTTCCACCAACAGTGTAGGAGAGTTCCCTTTTCAGCACAGCTGCACCAGCATTTGTTATTGTTTGACTTCCTAATGATTGCCATTCTTTCTGGGGTAAGGTGGAATCTTAGACTGTTTTAATTTGCATTTTCCAATAGCCATAGATGTTGAACATTTTTTCATACATTTGTTGGCCATCTGTATCTGTATTTGTGCAGTATCTGTACATTTCTCTGGCCCATTTCTTGAGTGGGTCATTGATTTTAGATAGTTTAATTTTTTTGAGTTCTTTGTATATTCTAGATATTAGTCTTCTGTCTGAGGAGTAGCTAGCAAAGATTTTTTTTCCCATTCTGTGGGTTTTCTCTTCACCCTCCTAATTAACTCTTTTGCTCTACAGAAGCTTGTTAGTGTAATTTAGTCTCATTTGTTGATTTTTGTTATTTCCTGTTCAATTGACATTCTGTTTAGGAAGTCCTTTCCTACTCCTATGTCTGGGTGGACCTGGAAAATATAATGTTGAGTGAAATAAACCAGACTTCCAAGCTCGTATACTGAATGGCATCCCTCATTTGAGTGAGGCAAAATACAAACAAAAGAAAAGGGTAAACAATGGAGACAAAAAGGCAAAGGATTAGATATAAGCTAATAGGCAAAGGGGGAGGGGAATGGGAAATCAGAGGAAGAATGATAACTTAAAAACAAGAACCTAATAACCCAAATTTGAAACAGTGACATGTACAGTAGGTACTACAGTAACTTTATGTAGCTGTGACTTAATGCTACATCTATGTGGTTGTTGCATTGCTCATTGTCATAAGTAAAAGGCACAATATATTGTGGTCTGTAAGCTTGTGTGATGGCCTGTAAGTCTGGGTAATTTGGGATAAATTTTAATAAGAATCTATTACAAGAAAGATAGATCTTGCTAGGTTGATAAATTACCTGAGATGGGCTCAAACTTGCAGTTCTTCTGTCTCAGCCTCCCAGAATGCTGGGATTATAGGTATACACCACAATACCTGGCTCATTAGTTGATTTTTCCAATCATATAGGTGGAATCTAAAAAGCTATGTGGGAATGCTCATTGAGACTGTGAGAAAATGGAAGGAACATAAACTTGGACTAGGACAAGTGTGATGTGGGCACAACCAGCAGCTTTACATGCACAATGTGAATGAAACTTCAACATGAAATGTGGAAGAGACATTCAAACAACAGATTTCTGACCCCCAAACTCATGTCTTCTTCACATTCAAAATATATGTATTCCATCTCAGTAGTTCCAAATCTCTTAATCCACTCCTACACCAACTCAAAAGTCTGCAGTCCATGGTTTCATCTAAATCAGACATGTGTAAGACTGGAGAAATGATTCACCATGAGGAAAATTCCCTCCCAACACCAAGCCTGTGAAATAAAAAAAAAATTATATGATTTCAAAATATAAAAGTGGGCCCCTCCCAGGGAAGACAGCTCCAGACTCTACCTTCGGACCCAGGCTTGAGCTTGCAGGTCAGGCCACTTCCTGGCGCAGATCTGCGCTGGCTTGGCCCGTGCACCATCAGGGTGAGCCTCAAATAAGGGTCTCGAGACAACCACGAGAGTCAAGAATCACATATGCCTAGAAGACACAGAACAAACAGAATTCTCCTAAAAAGTATTGATATTTGTCTTCAAGCAACCTCCCATAATCAAAATATAAAAATCAGCACTGAAACTAAAAGGGGGGAAATACATATAGAAACAAACAAACAAAAAAAGAAACTGTCGAGACCCAGAAGTAAAATACAACCCCAGACCCTGAAATAGAGGAAATTGGAAAACACTCAACCCAACTTTCAGAAATGATAGCAGCAGAAGTTAAAAAATAGATGGATGAGGTTATAGAGAACATCAGATTAGAAATAATTGGCCAAGTTAAGACAGAGATAATGGTCATAATGAAAGACCTGCTTAGTGAATTTAGAGTAGATACAGATAAAAAAGAAACAGAGGAGCTTAGAAAAACAATGGAAAACTTGACCACTCAATTCAGGAAAGAAATGGAACCAACGAAACAGATCCAAACAGATGTCCAAGAAATCAAAAACTGTCTTGAAAGTATATGCAGTCGATTAAATGAGAGCAAAGACAGAACCTCAGAACTAGAAGACAGGACTGTACTTTATGATCGGGAAAAGGAAAACTTCTTAAAAATAACTAGAGTCTATGAGAAATCAATACAACAACTGCAAGATGATGCAAAGAAGAACAATATAATATTCGTTGGAGTGAAGGAAAAAGAAGGAGATGGAGCAAAGGATCTAAGAAGATTATTCACAGACATAATGACAGAAAACTTCCCAAGCATGAGAAGAGAACTTGACATACAGACAAGTGAGGCATATAGAACCCCAATTACCCACAACCAAAATCAATCTTCACCAAGACATATCATAATCAAGATTCCAGAAATTCAACAAAAGAACAGAATACTGAAAATTGTTAGGGAAAAAAACCAAATCACCTATCAAGGTAATCCCATCAGAATCACAGCAGACTTCTCAATACAAACCCTTAAATCAAGGAGAGCTTGGAGCAAAATATTTCAAGCCTTAAAAGAAAATAATCTCCAACCCAGATTGATGTACCCAGCTAAACTATCATTCAGATTCAACAACGAAATAAGATATTTCCATGACAAAGAACAACTGAAGAAATTCATGACCTCCAAACCACCTCTACAAAATACTTTGAAAGATGTCCTAGAAAAGGAAACTA
>PVJO010025769.1:0-22196 GCA_004026905.1 Hystrix cristata
GTATACTTTCAAGACAGTTTTTGATTTCTTGGACATCTGTTTGGATCTGTTTCCTGGGTTCCATTTCTTTCCTGAATTGAGTGGTCAAGTTTTCCATTGTTTTTCTTAGCTCCTCTGTTTTTTTATGTGTGTCTACTCTAAATTCACTAAGCACATCTTTCATTATGGTCATCATCTCTGACTTAACTTGGTCAATTATTTCTAATCTGATGTTCTCTATAACCTCATCCATCTGTTTTTTAACTTCTGCTGCTATCATTTCTGAAAGTTTGGTTGAGTGTTTTCCAATTTACTCTATTTCATTGTCCTCTGGATTTGTTCTGGATGAGCTGGGGGTCTGGGGTTGTATTTTACTTCTGGGTCTCGACATTTTCTTTCTTTCTTTTTTTTGGTATCTATATGTATTTCCCCTCTTTTAGTTTCAGTGCTGATTTTTATATTTTGATTATGGGAGGTTGCTTGAAGACAAATATCAATACTTTTTAGGAGAATTCTGTTTGTTCAGTGTCTTCTAGGCATATGTGATTCTTGGCTCTCGTGGTTGTCTCAAGACCCTGGATTATGTTCATGATTATTACCTCAGATAATTACAGTATTACCATATGAGAATGTTCAGCTAGTTATAGCCTGCATGGCACACTCGTTACCCTAGTACATTAACAATAGCATCAATTACATCATGAAATTGACCAACTGTGGTAGAAATTAACTTTGTATCTTTAACTATAAGAGCAAGATCTACACCGTCATAAAGCAGAATCCAATATAAACCAGGAATTTGCATGTAGTAGGTATTTTGTTAGTAAAGTGATTTTCCCCCCTGCTTGTAGCAGGAATAATGAGGGATCAGAAAAGGTATAGAGGTAATGAGGAAAGTTCTAATAGATGTAAAACTTACAATAGGATGTTACTTATGCTTTGGGAAACTTGAGTAGATAATTTACAAACAGTGAAAGGTGATAGTAGTGGCTCAAACCATGTAAATTCTATACAATATTTACTCATATGAAAAAGGAAAAGGAGGGAGAAAACAAGAAAAGGAAAAACAGCATTTGCTTAAGGAAGGAAAGATATGAGCTAAGCAGCAGTCAATAAAAGTAAAAATCAAAACAACAAAAACAAGAAAGAATATGTAGATGAGAGAATGTATTGGACAGGTATCAGGATGAATAAGAGAAAGAGAAAATAAGGAGAAACAAAACCAATATATACCTATATTATGTATACATACACATACAGTGGGATTTCTCTGATGGCCACCACTCTGTGGGGGGCACAGGCCGAATCCTGATTCTGTGCTCGTTAGCCCTACTGAGCCTGCAGTGGTCAGTGCTGGGTACTATGTTGATCCTGGCCTCCATGCATGGAGTCTGGGGGCAGTTGTCAGACTGCAGCTCTCTGAGGGATCTTTGGTAGCCCGCCCACGTCTCCTTATATTTTATGTCTCTAAATGTTCCTTAGTGGTGTGGGTATTGTTGGCTGTACCAGATAGTGATGCCTTGTATCAGAAGAGAAATGGGAAAAGAAAAAAAAAAAAAAAAACCCAAAAAACACCAAAACAACAACACCAAAAAACACTGAGGGAGAGAGGTAACAGTGCTTTCAGTGCAAGGTGTTTCCCACCTTATTTGACGTTCACCCTGCCAGTGCGTGGGCCAAGCCAGAGCAGATCCGTGCCGGGAAGCGGCCTGACCTGCAAGCTCAAGCCTCCCACCGACAACCTGAAGGTTCACTTTTAGATACATTGTGCATGCTGGATTAGAACAACTCTTTTCCTCTGTCTTTTTTCCTATTGTCTATCTTTTATTTTTCATTGTATTTATTGCTGGCCATTCAAAAAATGCAAATTAAAGCAACATCGAGATTCCATCTCACTGTAGAAAGAATGGCTATCACCAAGAACTCAACCAATAACAAATGCTGGAGAGGCTGTGGGGTGGGGGGGTGGAGGGAACACTTCTTCATTGTTAGTGGGAGTGTAAACTGGTACAACCACTATGGAAATCAGTATGGAGATTCCTCAGAAAACTAGAAACAAAAATTCCATTTGACCCAGCTATTCCGTTCTAGGTAGCTTCCAAAAAGAGTTAAAGATTTCATACCACAGTGATGTATGCATACTCATGTTTATAGCAACACAATTCACCATAGCTAAATCTTGGAAGCAGCATATATGTCCATCAGCAGATGAGTAGATGAAGAAAACATGGTATTTATATACAATGGAGTACTACTCTGCTATAAAGACGGATGAATTTGAGTCATTTGCAGGAAAATGGATGCATCCTGAGACCATAATGTTAAGCGAAGTAAATCAGACACACAAGCTTAAATATCACAGGGTTTCTCTTACACGAGAAACTCAATATATGCATACTGACCTTTTCCATTCCTGCCATCATGCTCTACCTTTTGGATCCCACAGTGCATCGGTGAAAGCGTTCCCTTGTTTATACTGCCAGCTGCTTCCACGTTGTTCCCTCTGCTAAGCTCACGTGGCCAAACCCAACTCTAGTTATGTCTGTTGACCTATTTAATACACTGTCCCTCCTTCACACACTGTGTGTGGAACTCCGGGCCTCCTGGATACAAGGCAAGTGCTCTTCCCAGCAGTACATGAGAAGCGGGCTGTGCCAGGAAGACTGTGTAACCATGCCAGCAGTTTTCACTCTAATTTCATGACCTCAAGTGCATCTCGGGTGCCATTCTTTGCTATGTCCTTATCCACTTACTTTCCAGCTGTCCTAGATAAATATTCTACAATTTCTTTCTACATAAACCATTTTCTACATTCTCATCCTGCAATGACCTTGTTTTCCATTCTATGAAGGAAACAGAAGTTACCTAAAGATAGTTTCTGGACCTGAAAGATATGCTAAATTAACCAATCATAAAAAGGCAAATCGTGTATGTATGATTCCACTTACATGAGGTATATAAGTAGTCAAAAGTCACATAAACAGAAAGTACTATATGATGGCTGGGGAGGGGGAAATGAGTAATTGTTCAATGAATATGAAGTTTCAGTTTTGCAAGACAAAAAGTTGTAAAGATCTGTTGCACAATAATGTGAAATATGTAATGCTACTGAACTGTACACTCAGAAATGATTGAGAAACTCACTATGCAGCCCAGCGTGGCCTTGAACTCATGGCGATCCTCCTGCATCAGCCTCCTGAGTGCTGGGATCGCAGGCGTGCGCCACCACGCCCGGTTTGTTTTGAACTCTTTTTAAAATTTCCTGACCTTAGCCTGGCCTACTTTCAGCTCAGTGCACAGTATCCGCCCTGGGTCCAGTTCCTGCTGCTATCTACTCACCAGTGTGGCAGTTGGAACCCAGGCCAACGAGGGCACAGCTCCCACTAGTGGGGCTGCTGCTCAGGGGCCAGATGTACGGCTGGGGGGCAAGCAGCAACTGTAGGAGCACCCAGCTGCACATCAACAATACATCCAGCCCTCCCTCCCTGCGTAACTTCCCTGCCAGGGTCTGAAGCTCCACAGGCTGGTGAACAACATGGGCTTTGCCTATGAGTCTGAAATTTCGATCCTACACCTTTTCCTACTCAATCAGAGTTGCCAGTGAAACAACCCAGAATGGTCTGTGCACAGTTAATTCCAGAGAGGTAGATATGTCTAGCATGAAGAGAATCAGAGCTCCCAAAGACTGCAGCCCAGAACCACGGGGCCCAAGTGAAATCATCATGGAGAACAATTTTGAGGGAGGGGCAAAGGATGGAATGCATCAGAAAGAGGACTGGCCCCCTCAGGCATATGGAAACATGAAGATCAGAGTCGCTGAGCAGAATCTGTAGCAGGAACCTGAGCAGAGTCCAGCTGGTAAGATCCTCCTGAATGGGTGCTGCCCAGCGTGGGTGGAACCAACCTAGTGGGACCCAAGGTCATCAAAGGCCCAGAAGAAGGAGCAGAAAATTCTTGTCTCTGACCCCTTTACCCCAATATTGAGTGGGCCCTCATGGTTGGTTTGGGAGAAAAAAACTAACGTTGCACTTTG
This sequence comes from Hystrix cristata, assembly GCA_004026905.1. Lineage (NCBI taxonomy): Eukaryota > Metazoa > Chordata > Mammalia > Rodentia > Hystricidae > Hystrix > Hystrix cristata. Next base: position 4,013 of record PVJO010025769.1, read on the forward strand.
ACTCAGAGCTCTGTTTTGGGGCATCTGTTTATTCTTTTTCCTGATTCAATCAAAAGAGCACTTAACATTTGATCAAAACATTCCTATGCAGCCTTCACTTGGAGGTTTCTGCTAATTTTATGAAGTCTTTTGTGATTTCTGCCATGATGATCTAGCAATGTGTAATTGCTGAAAATGATGAAATGAAAATCAGTGTATACGTAAGTGATTCTTTATAAATACCAATTTGTGTAGGTTAGTTACAAGCTGAAACAGCTCCTTCTTAGAAGTCGAATGTACCTTCTAAAAATTAAATCAGCGGAACAGACAGCATAATCCCGGGGTCAGAAAACTTTTTCTGTAAAGGGTCAAGTAGGAAATATTTTCAAATCTGTAGATCTACAGTTTCAGTAAATGAGATAAAAGGCACCCAGAGGACTTAGATAGTTCTGCAAGTTGAATACATGTCTAAAAACATGCTCTTGGAGGGGCTGGGTGTGTAGCTCAGTGGTGGAAGGCATGCAAGAACAGTCCCTGGTCTTAATCCAGTGTACAAGAAAAACAAAACCAAAACAAACATGCTCCTTCTGTCATTTATTAAAACAAAATCTAGCCTACATAGGCCAATGGAATAGAATAGAGAGCCCAGAAACAAATCCACATGTGTACAGTCAATTAGTTTTTCACAAAGGTGCCAAGAACACACACTGCAGCAAGGACAGTTTCTTCAATAAATGGTGTTGGGACCCTGGGTATTCACATGCAGAAGAATGAAATTAGACCCTTATCTCCTACTATATACAAAATGGATTAAAGACTTAAATTAGGATCCAAAACTATAAAACTACTAGGATAGATAAGGGAAAAACACAATGCCATTGGTCTGGGCAATAATTTTCTGGATAAGGATACAAAGCACAGGCAACAAAAGCAAAAATTGTCAAGACCAATGTGATTGCATAAAACTAAAAAGCTTCTGCTTAGCCAAGGAAAAACAATCAGCAGAGTGAAGAGATAACTTATAGAATGAGAAAAAATATTTGCAAACAGATCTCAATCCGATAAGGAGCTTATATCCAAAATATATAAGGAGCTTAAAAAAAACTCAATAGTAAGAAAACAAGCTGATTTTAAAATGGGCCAAGGGGGTAGTGGTACATCTTTTGGGAGTTACCAGCTCTGGGAACTTGAGGCAAGAGGATCATAAATTTGAACCCAGCCTGGGAAACTTAGTGACTTCGCAAGACCCTGTCTCAAAAAAAAAAAGGGGGGGTGAGGATGTAGCTCAGTGAAGGCCCAGGGTTCAATCCCCAGATCCCCAGTAACACACACACACACACACACACACACACACACACACACACACACCCCAAGCAATAGCCAACAAGTATATGAAAAAATATTCAAAATCACTCATCTTTAGAGAAAGGCAAATTGAAACTACCTCACAACTGTTAGAATGGTTATTATCAAAACGCAAAAGATAAGTGCTGGCAAAGATGTAGAAAAAAAGAAACACTTATAATCTGTTAATGGGAATGTAAAGCATAACCATTATGGAATACAGTTTGACAGTTCCTCAAAAAACTTTAAAATTACCACACAATCCAGAAATCTAAATATTAAGTACCTATCCCAAAATAAAGACATCAGTATGTCAAAGAGGTACAATGAACTCCCATGTTCACTGTAGCACACTATTCACAACAGAAAAGACATGGCATCAATGTAAGTGCTTATCAGCAGAGAAATAGATAAAGAAAATGTGGTGTATATACATCATGGTATTTTATTCTGCTTTAAGAAAGATGGAAATCCTGTCATTTGCAACAACATGTGTAAACCTGGAGAATATTAGGTAAAATTAGTGAGATGCAGAAAGACAAATAGTGTATGATCTCAATTCTTTTGTTGTTGTTGTTGTTGTTGTTGTTGTTGTTGTTGAAACAGGGTCTTGCTATGTAGTTTGGGTTGATCTTGAACTCACTATGTAGCCCAGGATGGCCTGGAATTCACGGCAAACCTCTTGCTTCAGCCTCCCAAGTGCTGGGACTACAGGTATGTGCCACTGTGCCTGACAATTATATGTGGAATCCAAAAAGATCAGTCTTACAGAAATAGAGAATGAAATGATTATCAGAGTTGTTATTGTTTCTATCTGGGTGTCCCTCCAAAGCTTCAGGCCCTCCTGAGAGGTGATTGGGTCATGGAGGTGTGATACTCATCAGTAGCTTAGTCACTATGGGTGTGGCCTGGAAGGATCTATCTTCCTCCCTTGTCCCTTGATCTTTCTCTGCTCCCCACTACCACCACACCATGAGCTGTATCTCCTCATGCCTGTCTGCCATGCTGCCCTGCCTTGGAGCTAGCTGACTATGGACTAAAACCTCTACAAACTGTGAGTCAAAATAAACTTTTCCTCCTTGGAATTGTGGGTGTTGGGTATAGTGTCTTGGTGATGAGGAAGCAACTAAGGTAGATTTTGGTACCAAAGAGTGGGTTGTTGCTGTGACTACCTGATCATGTGGTTCAGAAGCCTTTGGAACTGGTTTGTGGGGTTTGGGGAGGCTGGGGGGGCTGGGGATCGAACTCAGGGCCTTGTGCTTGCTAGGCAAGTGCTCCACCACTGAGCTAAATCCCCAACCCTGGAACTGTTTCATGGGAGGAGTTTGGAAAGGTTTGGAGATACTGGCTAGCAAAGACACCCTAGAATGTTACCGGCTGAGCTTGACAGGAGATCAAGCTTGGTTGGAAGACAGAAGACCAGAATGCTGATTAACAGGCAGTTGGGCCAGGCATGGCGGTACACAACTGTAATCCCAGCACTTGGGAGGCTGAGACAGGAGGACTGCTGCAACTTTGAGGCCAGCCTACGTTACACAGTGAGTTCAAGGCCAGCCTGAACTACACACTGAGACCTCTGTCTTAAATATAAAATAAATAAGTAAATAAGCAGTTGGAAAAGACCAGGCTCAGAAGGTTTCAGTTGGGAACAAGGACTGTATTGGCAGTTGGACTCCAGGCCATGTGTATTATGCTGTGGTGGAAAATTTGTCCACATTTTGCTCTTGTTCTAAAACTGCAGGAGACTGAGATTAAAGGTAGTGGGCTAATCAATCTGGAGGAAGAAATTTCAAGGCAGCCTAATGTCGAGGTGGTGGCATGGATACTGTTAGGGGTTTTTAGCCACCTCTACCTTGAGAATCATAGAGCAAAGGTACAGCTGAATGATTTAAAAAGGTTTGAGGGGCTGGGGATTTAGCTCAGTGGTTAGAGTGCTAGCCTCGCAGGCACAAGGGCCCGAGTTTGATCCCCAGCACCAAAAAAAAAAAAAAAAAAAAAAAAAAAAAAAAAAAAAAAAAAAAAAAAAAAAAAAAAAAAAAAAAAAAAAAAAAAAAAAAAAAAAAAAAAAGTTTTGAGTTTCACCAGAAATGAAGCTCCTGTAATGTTGGAGTCTGAAACAGGGAGGAGCTCAGTTGCTGAAAAGATTAGCATTAAAAAGAACCCAAGGACATACCAGTAGAAAAAAATGCCTTGAGAGCACGTGAGGAACCATTAAGGCCCCACCTTTCCCAGCAAGACTTTGCTTTGAGAAAAGAACCTCAGGGCACCACGCTCCAGATTGGCAGCTCCCAAGGGAAGTTGTTTTTCAGGATTCAGTTCATAGCACTCAGCTATCCAGGTGCTCAACTCCTACAGCCATGATAGAAAGAAGCCTGGTTACTGCCCCAGCTGCTGGCAGATCTGGGCATCTTCTACATGGTGCTGATTTTAGGCACATGCAGAATGTGAGAGTCGTGGGGTCAGGAGGGCTTTCACCCAGATTTCAGAATAAGGCCTGGGAGGCCAGGCAGTGTGCCCCTGAGAGGCAGTATGTGAAGCTGTGAGTGTGAAGCCAGTCTGAAGCAGCAGAAACTCCAGGGTGCTGGAGAAGCTGGGAATGTGGCACATCTGAGGAAAGTCACAAGGCGTGAGCAAAACCAAGAAGCCATGAGGGCTGTAACTACAGACAGTGCTGCAGGAGCGAGGCTGCCCAAGCCCTTTATATCTCACCACGACTTGCCCAGGGAGCTGGAACTATGGGATTTAATGTTTGCCCTGCTGGGTTTTGGTCTTCCTTTGGTCTCATTCCTTTCAATCCCCGTTTCTCCCTTTTGGAATAGAAATATTTACCCTGTACCTTTGTATGTCGGCAGTGTTTAACTTTCTTTGAAATTTTACAGGGGCTCACAGCTAAGAGTTTGCCTTGAATTTCAGAGGAGACTTTGGATTTGGACTTCAGTAATGCTGCAACTGTCAGGACTTTGGCAACTCATGGAGATGGACTAAATGCATTTTGCATGAAGGGATGCCCATAAGTCTTTTGGGGGCCAGGGGCAGAATGTAATGGTTTATATCTGGATGTTCCCTCAAAGCCTCTTGGACTCATAAGTGGGGCTCTGGGGAGGCGACTGGGTCCTGGCGTGATACTCATTACCAGGTTAGCCCACTGATGAGTGTAGCTAAATGTGATGTTGGGAGGTGAAGCCTGGTTGGAGGAGGTGGGTCGCTGGAGGCGTGGCCTGGGCAGGTCTATCCCCCTTGTCCCTTGGTCATTCTCTGCTCCCCCGCCCCCAGCATGCATGGGCATCTCCTCTGCCATATTCTGAACCGAAACCTGTACAAATTGTGAGCCAAAATAAACCTTTCCTCCTTTGAGCTGTGGAGGTCAGGTATTATGTCTCAGCGATGAGAAAGTAAGACAAGAGGCTACCCAGTTAGGGAGATGTTGGTCAGAGCATACAAAATTTTACTTACAAAGAAGAATAAGTTCAAGAGATCTATTGTTCATCATGATGACAGGAACAATATATTGTTTCCTTGACTACTAGAACTCATGAGGATGAAGCACTGACTACAGATAATTCTCTAATGGATCTCTTAATGCCTCAAATTCTCTTTCCAGTAATATCTGGAAAGAAAAAAATGGTACTGATTCATGCTATACACAACATCTCATAGAAATTTCCTTCTATCACAATACTGCTATTGGGCAAATACCACAATTCTTGCTCTTATATAGTTCTTTATTCCTTTTCATTAAAATGATCTCCTTCTATGTTATCAAAAACAATCAACTAATTCTAGTATCTTTCTAAAATGACACATACACAGAAACTATGTGAGGTAATACTTATTTTTGCAAGCCATAAACATTTGAGGCAATCTATTATGCCATGACCTCTTTGCCAGTTCTCCTTGGAAACTTTGCACTAACTTTTATTTCTGCTTAAAACTCTGTTCCCTCAGATAGTTACATGTATTAATCTACTTCCTTCAGGTCTGCTAAAATGTCATTCTATGTAGTAATAAACAACAATTACAGGATGTATTTAAGATAGGCAGGAAGTAGATACAGCAGAATTCAACAATTGATTGGTTATGGGGGACAAGAAAGAGAAGCAGGATTCAAAATGATTCTAGCTTGTATGGAGCGAGCTTATAGCATCCTTTGATTTTGGAGAAACGATTTTGGATATGTTATTTTGGACCTGCTAAAAGGTATACAAGGGAAGATGTTCAGCATGCAGATATATATAATCTGCACCCGGGAAAAGAGATCTGGCCTGCAAATAAAGATTTTGGAAACAGGACCAGTTACACAATATTCAGGGCTCAGTGCAAAATAGAAATATGGAGTCAAAAGAAGATGGGAACAGGGGGCTGGAGATTTAACTCAGTGGTTAGAGTGCTTGCCTTGCTAGCACAAGGTCCTGAGTTCCATCCCCAGCACCAAAACAAAAACAAAACGAAAAGAATATGGAACAAAAGATCAAAAAGCATATCAGACCCAACAGCTCCTGAGCCCCTCCACCATCTGCTGCAGGGTTGATAAACTGTGCTTTAGCCAGGGGGAGAAAGTTGAGCCAGGTACCACCCACTGGCTTTCTATAGCAACCCACATTGTGGGGACAAGCTCCAAGAGACTGCACCTTCCGTACCAGGTGTGGGCAGTGGACTGTGGTGATGCTAGTCCAGGGCACGGACAGCTGCCCCTGTGCCTCACCCGAGACACAGTGGGTGCATGCACGTGACCTCGACCTTCTCTGTGCCGGTGCCTGGACTTCTACTGAAGACGGAGTGCAACGCTGATCCTGGCTATGTTGAGGAGGAGGATGCTCATGGGGACGTACCAGGGAACATCGGAGCTGATGGCTGAGAACCACTCCTATAAGACAGAGAAGTGATAGGAAGCTAAGCACAAACTGAGGCGGTGTCCTATTAGACTTCATTTATAAAACAAAAATTCAAAGATAAGGTTAAGAATTTCTAGATGGCAACCACAGAATACTAAACCCCAAAACATCAGGACTTTCTGAGTATAGGATCACGTGTGAATGTACTGTTTGAAAGCTGACAGGGTTGGCCTTGCTTGGAATAGATAGCATTAAAATTGTAGGACTGAGGGGCGGGGGATTTAGCTCAGTGGTAGAATGCTTTCCCAGAAAGTGCCCTGAGTTTGATCCCCAGCACCCCATCCCCCCAAAAATTGTAGTACTGAATACGTTCTATAGGGATAAATGAGAAGAAAAGTGGCTTGGCGACTGAAGCCAGAGAAGACCCAACATTGACAGGATGGACAGAGAAAGACCATCTTTGTGGCCAGGGTAGAAGTTAATCAGAAGACAAAGGAATGAGAAAATATTTGGTCTGTATTCCCTGACTTAGAAAAGCCTTACAAGTACCAATAACCTCACAACACATGGTTCTGAACTTTTTTTTTTTACGAACTGTTTATGATATAGATGATAATTCTTCAGGACTGAGGGTGTAATTCTTACATAGGCCTATTTGGATTTTCTTGAAGAACATATTGCTGAATTTAAAACAGTGCACAAGCTGTAGGGAATAAGACGGATTAAAGGAAATAAAGGAATTTACTCATTGTAGGTTCACAGCTAACCTAAGTAAATAATTTATTTCCCTTCTAGCAACAGTGACATTTAAATACAAGGCCAGCAATATCTCTCTGCAAAATTTATCAGACGAGAAAAATGTAATCTCTAAAATCTGAAGAATTCCAAATGACTCATTGAAACCTGCTGCAAAACGAACCGGGAGAATTTTTTTCTAAGTGCAAGTTAACTTCAGGCAAAGTCTTAAGCCATAAAAACCAGAACATTTGGCCAAAGAACTGTGGCAGGAAGTTGATGAGATTTTGCAAGTTTAGAACTGGTGGGGAAAGCAAGCGATTTTGAAAAAAAACTGGATTTGGAAATGTCTCTGGTGGGGTTTATGAAGTAGCTAAGAGTACAGATTCTGGAACAAGTTCCTTGGGTTTGAATTCTAGCTCTGCCCCCTACTTCCTCTGCGATTTTGGACAAGGTACACAGGCCTGGTGCCTGGGTAAGAGTAGGAACGACTCCTAGAATTGTTATGAGATGAAGTGACTGCAAATTTGTTAAAACATTTGGAACTCCACCCAGCACATAGAAAGCACTGTGGAAGCATTTGTTAAGTGAAAATTGTGAAAAGTGCTCATAAACCCAAAATACCTCTGGGGCTCTACTTCCTAGGTTTCACAACTCAGGGGAGGGAATTCAACTAAAGAAAAGAATCTTTCTTTTCTTCCTTAACTACCCCCCTCCATCATACTGTCAGAGTACTATATTTTCTTGTTATATTAAAAACAATTCTTTTTATTTAGAAAGTCCTTCAGGAAGCATGTATAGTGTTTCTTGAATACTTTGTTAAAAGTAACTTCTTTCTTTCTTTTTTGGGGAGTAGGTGCTGGGGATGGAACTCAGGGCCTTGCTCTTGCTAGACAAGCACTCTACCACTGAGCTAAATCCCCAGCTCCCAAAAGTAACTTCATCATGTCTCTCAGTACATATTTATGGCTATTTTTCCACTTATAATTGGTCTCAATGTTTTTTATGTAAGAACACTAAAAGTATATGAAAGAATAAATGCACAGTGTAGGATTATTGTAATTATCCTGGTACTTCCGTGGAATAAAAATATAAAGACTTCCAATCAGTAGTTAGAGAGACCATAACAAATACACATAATATTGGGTCAGGACCCTCACTGACCTCTTTCCCCAATCCTCTAAACCTTTTCAGAAGTCATTTTGACCTAATGTATCTGAATTCACCAGTGTTTTGGGGGGGAAAGTTCTGTAGACCCCCAAATCCAAGGAACCTATTGGTCAGACTGCTGCCAATCAGCCTAGGGTTCTTTTGCTCTATTTGGATGGAAATCATGAACTGGCAAAATGTAGTTCTGCTATTGTTTGCTGCCTGCTGTCCCATTCTTTTCTGGAGTTCCTCAAAGCTACCAGCTCTTATTGTTTATGGCTCTTTCTTTTGAGACAACCAGTCTGTGCACACTTCTCGGGATAAAAATCTGCAGTAGATTTACAGGACCTTTGGAGTCCTCACTACCTGAGAATTCCCAAGCAGGTTTACAGGACCCGCAAAGCAAACCTGAGCACACAAGGGTCAGCACGCAGGAGGGCGCTCTCCTAGACGGACTCCGGGAAGTGACTGGGAGGTGCTGCTTACCTAGCAGCTCCAAGCCTGTGTCAGTGAGGGGCAGGGCTGAAGCTAGTCAATCTTCCGGAAAGCTTCCTATGAATGTTGGGTATGTAAACAAGGGGGCCAGATTCTTCCCCTCCAGCCTTCTTCAAAAAAAGAACCTTAGGGGCTAGGGATTTAGCTCAGTGGTAGAGCGCTTGTCCAGCAAGCCGGAGGCCGGAGCGGGGGCTGGGGGCGGCGCTGACTGCGTTCATGGAGTGGACAGTGGCAGCTCCATAGCCAAGGTCACAGCTAGATAGCCTGGAGGATACTGAAGTAAGTTGTCCTAGTCCACTGGGGGTTGTGGGGAACAAAGGGAAGTGAAGAGGAGGAGTGCGACAGCCACATCCCCTCTGCAGCCTGCCCCAGCACTTCCAGTCCCTCTCAAAAACTACCTGGAGCCTTAAACCCCTTTGTATTTATCCTATTGCTTCCTCCGGTTTACGGGTTTCCAGCAATTGCTATATAACTTTTTGTTTGTTTGTTCGTTTGTTTGTTTTGAGACAGAGTCTCGCTACGTAGTTCAGGCTGTCCTGACACTATGTAGCCCAGCTTCAAGCTCGTGGCGATTCTCTTGCCTCAGCCTCCTTGAGTGCTGCGATTACAGGCATGCGCCACCACACCCCGCAAAATGCAGACAATCTTTTGGAAGGAGGACGCCCGACAAGGGTGGGATTATTTCTTCCGGTTGTTATGGTTTTCCACCTTGCTTTAGAAAGGGCGTTGGGCTCCTTCTCCATTTCCGGAGCGGGCTGCACGGGTGACCATCTGACCACTCCCTGTGCGCGCCCTTGCGGGAGGATAGGGGGCGCTTCTCTCGCCAGGCAGACCGCACTTCACGCGGAAATCCTGCATTCTGCGCCCAACTTTCTTGTGACCTCTCTACTCCTACTCCCACTTTGGAATCAAGACGAATTGAAGATTTCCTCGGTGAGCTCTTCGCTTCTCTGCCAGGAGCTGTTTTTTCCCTTTTCATTAAAAAAAAAAAAAAAAGCTAGCCTCGGATTGTGTCCATATATGTCCATATATGATCTAAGCTGCCGGGTCTGGTGTGGGGCAGCGTGCGGGCCTCCCGGGGCAAGTCACCCCCGCGCCTCGGCCTCTGGGCGTGGGAGCCCCCTCGGTGCAGGGCGCGGAGGCCACTGACCCCGGCGGCCGCCGCCCGACTTCCTCCCGGCGCCCAGCCAGCGCGGGGAGGTTAATCATTCCGCAGCCGCGCGGCCGCCGCACTGGGCATGCTCAGTGGCCGGCGCCTCGGCAGGGCTTCCCCAAGCGCGCGCTGCGCACAGCGCCCGAGCCCCGGTGACACGCGCGCCGCGCTCCCCGCCCGGGCGCCCGCCCCGGCCCGCCAGCCCCGCGCCGCCGCGGACCCCGAGGCCCCGACTTCGCGCCGAGTTCCGAGCCGCCCTCGGCGGGAGACATGCCCATGATGACCAGGAACGTTCTGCTAGACCTGGAGCAGGACGAGGAGGACGACGAGGAGGATGGAGATATCGGTGAGTGGGGTCCCTGCGCCCACCCGAGAGCCCGAGCCGGCGCGGGGAGGACTCGGGGTCTGCGCCGGGGCGCCGCGGGGTGGGCGGGGAAGGCCGCCCGAGCCCCCGTCGGCCCGCTGGGGTGGGGGCGCCCTCGGGGCGCCGGAGCGCAGCCCGGGCGGGGAAGGGGATGTGGCCCCGGGAAAGTCTCGGGGACCGAGGACGCGTCCGGGCGCGGAAGTCTCGACTCAGAAGCAACTTTTGGGTCATTTCCTGCGCCTCCAACCAGGCTAGGGGTTCCGCAGAACTGGGGTGCAGCGGCGAGCCTGTAGCTGGGGCTCGGGGAGCTGGCCTGGATTTGGAGAGGAGGCTGGGACCCACCTGAGTCCCGTCTAAAGTGAAAGCGGACGGGCTGTCGGGGAAGGGGGGCCGGGGCTGGGGCCGGGCGGGGCGGCCCGGGAACTGATTTGTGGGCGTCGGACGCGGGCCGGGATCCTTTTTCCTTTTGCGGAGCGCGCGGGGGAAGGGTCCTGCTCCACCGTGGAGGCCCTGGAGCTTGAGGAGCCAGCCCGGGTGGCTCCATTGCTACTTAGGAGTGGTAGACTGAAGGAGGAAGAGTTGTTAAGCAAGAAAGCAAACAAAAGGAGCTAGCGAGCGTGAGGAAGGGGAAAGGAATGGGAGGAGTAGGGAGAAAATCAGATCCCTGAAGAGCACACTGTCAGGGAATGATGATAGATTGGTGCCTGCAGAAGACTGATTAAATTACCATGCCGGTCTGTTCTGGCGACTCTGGCCCAATCTCCTGATGCCAAATCAGTTTTAAAACAGAACAGTTCCATGTCATATCCTAAAGCCATATTCTCTAATAACTTTAACAGTAACTTAATTTTGGGGGCTGGGTGTGGTTTCTCTTCGTTTCACATTTTTGTGTTCACTTAAATCAAAATAATTTGGTAAATTTCTCCTTGTCTAGGGACAAATCGAATAGAGGAGGTTACATTCCGTGGTTAAGCTTTACCTTTCATGCACATGAGAACAATTTATTAGGTACACATCTTTGCACTTTTTTTTTTTTTTTTTTTTTGTGGTGCTAGGGATCGAACTCAGACCCTTGTGCTTGCAAGGCAAGCTCTCTAATCACTGAACTAAATCCCCAGCCTAGGTACACACCTTTATGAAAGTAGCAAAGAGTATCGAAGAAAACGGACACACAGGTTGCGCTTCTCACCTTCAAGCCCAGGTTTTCCAACTTGCAAGATCTACGCAGATTAGTGTTCTTTCCACCTGATCACTCTGGTAGACACATAATGTTTGATGCTAGTATTTGGCAAGATTGGGTAGTAAATGATGATTACATAAAAATATAAATCATGAGAGTAAAGTTTAAAAAGTTACAGTAAAATTAGCACAAGTAGTTTCCTAGGAAAATGATTTTGTTATGGTGAGATGTCTTTGTTTCTATTGAGTATTATAACCAAATGAGAAAAAAGCTGAAATGGAAATTGACTTGAGCAAGAGGCTACAAGTTTTATTTGTTCCACTGTGCCAGCAATAGATCTCAATTTAGAAGGAAAAACTAATTTTGTGTAGTCTCTGTTTATCTGAGACAGCATCATAAACTTCAATTACTGAGCTCTTTTAATTACAGAGGTTGGGGTTGGGGATTTAGCTCAGTGGTTAGAGTGCTTGCCTAGCAAGCACTAGGCCCTGAGATCAATCCCCAGCAAACCACGCCCCGAGCCCCCCGCCCCATTACAGCAGTAATTCGTGCTTGTTCCATTAAGTCTAACTATATATATATAGTTAAATATCTCTATGCCTCCTCCCTCCACCCTTCAGAAATACTCATATTAATGCTTTATAGTGTGTAAGTCGGTTAACAACATATTTCATGTCAAGTGACACATATTTAAATAGGTTTCAGCAATTTTTGGTGGTTGTTTTTGAAAATACAAATTTGATGCGAGTTGCAGTGATGTGTATGTTAGGAAATATTTGACCATGCTGATTGAAAGCTTATGGTGCTGTAAAATAATAAGCCTTTTTAATGGTGACTGGAGGTTGCACAGCTTATTACAAAATTATTACAAAGGGATAATTTCCAAATAGGGGAGAGGAGACTGGTGAAATTATTATAATTTTGGCCTCTGCCTCTAGTTTTGTAATGTTAGTGTTATTGACTAATAGATTTCTCCTAGTACTTGACGTTACTAATAGTTGTATAGTGGTTTAAAACCCACTAAAAAAAAAGATTAAAAAAAAGCCCACTCACATGCTGAAGATTTCTGTGAAATCCCTCCTGAATATTAGCTTTATAATTTAGAGCTGGAGGTATTTTGACAGAAGTTTCTGGGGGTAACATACGACATATCATGAGCTCATTTGCAAGAAACAAAAAGAAAAGCTTTTCCATTTCCAGCTAGATATGCTCCCTGATGGCATCGTAGAGATGTTTTCTATACTTACATGGAACTGTGTTTTCTGATAGACTGGGAGGTAGGGCCTTTAAAGCAGTGAGTTGTGCTTTCTCCTGCAACACTGTTCAGTACTCATGGTTACCTCCTTATTTGGAATGAATCCAAATAAGAATCAAAGATGTAGATTTCACAATGGTCTTTTCCTTGTTTTCTTAACTCATGGCCACCAGAAATTATGGCTAAAAAATTTGCTAGTGAGGTAACTTGTTGGCATAGAGCTGTTTTGCAAAAGACCACTTATTTTCTACATCAGCTTGAAAAACCAACCACAGAAATTACATCCAAGTAGTAGTGACAGGAAATCCATGGCGCATAGTCTCGTTGTGCTGGTAGAGACCACATGTTATTGCAAGCCCCTGGAAGGGGGTTATTTGCCACCCTGCCTGATGCAGAAGGTGTTATTGGCTGCTTTCTCTCCAGTTCTTTCCCTACCCCTAGTTAGTCAGTGATTTGATTCAGCATGTCTTCCTATTGATGGAAAAAGTGACAGGGAGCATCTTTTATGGTAGAACGTAGAAACTAGAGTAGTATGCTGTTTCATTTTGTTTCTTGTGTTCTCTAGGTTCCATCTTTGTTGAGGGAAGAAAAGTTGTTCCAAAAAAGGGACCTATCAGGAAGTACTCAGGGCATCCAGATGGAAAGGTTTTATTTGCATGGTTGCTTGCTTGCTTTGGGTTCCTAGTTTAGATGGTAGATGGTTGAATGTGTTGGGTTCCCAGTCTGTTTCTAGTAGAGCTTATGCTCTGATATGTATCCCTGATGCTTATGTTATTAGGGGGTAGACAGGTGGGGGAGCATTATCTCTGCGGGATAATGGTCCAGCTCTACCTCTGCATTGTCCTTATTGGCTCTCTCTTCACCATCATAGTTTTAGATGGACTTGACTTCCCGTATGACATCTATTCCTTCACAGTCCACTTCATGTTTAATAGCCTGCAGATCTGGCCCTAGCCCCAGTTTTGCTTCATTGGAACCAGACATTTGGAATAAGTGCCACTGAAGTGTGTACAGAACCATGGGAGCAGATGGGACAGCTGCATAGGAGAGATTGGTGGGCCTGGTATGGAAGGGCCAGGCAGGTGCTCACAAGGCTAGGAAAAGTCTGGAGTGCCTAGGAGTTGCCTGTGGTGAGGGAGGGAGCGGGCACAAGCTGGGAAGGCTGAGAAGGAGTGACACCATGAAGCTTCCTCCACACTTTATAAGGATTTTGTGTTTTATCCTATTTGGGAGCTCCATGAAGGGCTGATAGAATCAGATTTGCTCTTGGAAAGGTCTCTCCCCAGCATCATGTTGTAGAGTGGAAAAGGGCAGTGGTGGAGTAAGCCTTTCCAGTAGTTAGGTTTAGAAATGTCTCTGGTGGCCACGGGGATAGAGAGGAGTAGGTCAGACAGCTGTATGAACCAGGTGACATCTATAAGTATCTGATCCTGGCAGGCAGAGAGGAGTGATTGAACTGAGTAATTAGAAGGAAAGTGGCTGCAGGAAGGGAGAATTCTTTGTTGTTCCAGCAAGTCTTATAATTTTCTCCCTGGCTTTGGCTCAGCCATTCCCTTTCTTAGTAATTTCAGCCTCACCTCTCTTTCTCAACAGCTCCCCCTCCTTCCATGCCTGTCACAAACCTAGAAGGTTAATAGTAATCCTTTTATTTTTTTTGGCGGGGGAGGAGGGGTATGCTGGGGATCAAACTCAGGGCCTTGTGCTTGCTAGGCTAGCACTCTACCACTGAGCTAAATCCCCAGCCCTAGTAGTGATCCTTTGACCCAACGTGCATACCAGTGAATTGACACGATCCTTATTTCTCGGTTCTATGACAATATTATTCATCCTGTGTTTTGTCTTACTATCACTGAATTTACTATCTCTTCAATTAGAGTATCCATTTCCTGGTAAGTAGGTCTAGGTCACTCATGTCTTCTAGAAATCATGCAAAATGCCCCAAAATATTGTAGATATTCTATTGACAAAAGATTTTTAAAAATGTGTCTTTTCCTCACCCTCCTTCAAAATGTGAGCTCCCTGAAGGTGGGTGCTTTGAGTTTTAAGCTGTATTTGTAAGGGTGCTTATGTAGGAGCTGAGCAAATAATTGTTGAACGAATGAATGATTTACTTTTCCCCCCGAACAATTTGTTTAACATAATGCTTTGAGGTTTTACAACCCTAGTAGAATTCTCTTCTTCAGCGACTCTTGGAGATACTCTCAGTTATCTACGTGAACAATGCTGAGTGTACTTATTCTGTCAGACACTCTGTTGGATTCTGCACCCCCGACCTATACTACCTCACTATCTAGGGAGGAAACAGATATGGAAGAGTAATTGCTGCAATCTGTGATTAATGTTGTGCCAGGAGAAAGCATGGCACCAAGTGGTTCCAAGGAGAAAACATACAACCTTGCTTGAAGGAATCCCGGACAGCTCGGCAGAGGCTGTACCTGTGCCAGCCCTGCAAGGTTGAAAAGACAGTTGAGGAAATGGGGCTAGGAAATGGGACGTCCAGCTATTCATAAAGGCACCGTGATTTCCCCAGAAATAAACCCTGATATTCCCCTCACCTTACACACTTGGCAGGAGGACCGTATGTTATATACATTCTGTGTGTACACATGTATATTCTTTACCAAGGGGATGAGAGTTAAACAAAAAAGCAAAGCAAATCATTCTGAAAGATTTTCTCTTTTAGCATAGTAGGTCTTGCTCCTTTTCATAGACCTTTCATTTTCAGTTGCAAACCCACGGTCATGATTTATCTTCCATGTCTAATTTTGAGTCAAATAATTGCTTTCGAAAAGGTTTCCCAGCCTTCTCTTATGCAGCTCATTGCTCTTGGGATGTGTCTGTTTCCTCAAGGTGTTGCAACAGTCATACATATTGGTCTGCTCTACACTTATTTTTATTTTCTTTTAGAAGCCAAGAAATTAGATCAAAAGCTTCTGTGGAGATTTCTAGTAGAGATACAGTTTTAATTCTGACATACATAAGGGGAGATAATAAAGTTTTATTATGAATCCCACAATGTAGCCTTAATTTAAAGGATGGTATTGAATTTTAAGATGGTATTCGTGGCAGGCTATATTAAAATTATTACATAAATTTTCACTCTGGCTACTACTTTAGGTTTTCTCCTGTTAAACTTACCAGTTTGTATTTTGCCTTTTCACTGATTCCGTACATCTTAACAAAATATATATATAGACTTGAAGGGAGAAGCTCTATTTTACTCATTGTTTGGGTCATGGTAGGACTGTCATAATGCTTTTCACATACTGGATGTGAAGGAAAACATTTATTATGGGACTATTAGATTTTCACGCAAGTTTTGCATGCTATGTGGTTTAAGCTGCCTGAGCCTCAGCACACCCTCAATGGCTAGTTTTAGGACAAAAAATCTTTCCAATTACCCACAGCCAAGGAAATATACTGCTGGACTGATTTGTAAATCTTCTGTAAGAGATTTTGGGGAATTCAATGTAACAAACGATTTCAGTGTCATTACTATTGTTACTATTTTTTTGTAGAGCTAGGCAAGCTAGTACTGAGGTATATTCCCTAGCCCCAGTATTATCATTATTTTTGCTTTTACTTTCGTTTTTTTAGTACTGGGACTAAAATTAATTAGCATCCTTTCCAAGAAGCAGCCAGTTTGAAGAATACAGTACAGGATAAATATGGCAACGATAGAATAGTTTGGACATAGACCAAAGAGTAATTCAGCTACCATTCAGCCAGAGCCTGTCAGAGGGGATGTTGAAGCGTTACTAGACAACTTTCTCTGCTGTGGTGCTTCTTACTGCCGAAGTAAGTTTTTCAGCAGCCCAAAATACAAGTGGAAGGAAATATATTCTTTTGTGAAGATGGCAGATGTTGCTTTTATATTTAATTCTTTCATTCTAGAATATTGAAACTCTATGATTTCCAGCAGCATTTTAAAATAAATACTTGAAACTGGGGGGGTAAAAGATTTTGGTCTTCAAAATTCTCTTTTCTATAATATTTATTTTAACTTTGGCAGGACTTTAGTCCTGGGTTAAAGATATGTAAACAGATGTTCTTTTATAAGGTACAATTATGCAAATTAAGTCTTATTTATAGAAACTCTGATTGTTTACATAATTCAATTTTTATTATTTTTCCAGACATTCTAGCAGGATGTTTGAAAGATAATCTTCAGCTTTCCTGGACAGAATAATGGCTAATTTTTTTCTTGTGGCATCACATAGAATCTTAAGCATTTTGTTTTCTGAGTTGTGCTGTTCTGTTTTTTTTTTTTAGTTGTGCTGTTTTTATGAAAATTATTCTAAACAGAAATACTTTTTTCCTGTATATAAGTGTTTCGTTTTTTTTTTTTGGTGCTGGGGATCAAACTCAGGGCCTTGAGCTTGCAAGGCAAGCACTCTAACCATCTGAGCTAAGGCCCCAGCCCATAAACCCTATATTTTTAGAGTTATAATTTATATAATGATCTGAAATAATTATGTTCATTTGCTTTATCATTTTATTTCCTTCTGTTACTAAACAAGCCCTGGATGTTTCCATTGTGTAAAACATGAGGTACTTTTTGGGGGGGGAGGGGGCCCAGAAAACAAAATTCATCATTTTCTAAGTGATACAAATTGGAAAAAAACCAAGTACAAATTACTGATCTTAGGTGCTGAGCTTCTTGGTTTCCTTGTAAGAAAAGTAATCCCTAACCCACCCACCTCCCCAACAAACCAAAAAAAAAAAAAAAAATGGGAAGAAAGCTTGTAAAAGTAATTGAGCACTTTTGATGTGGAGTGGTAAGGATGCTCAGGGAAAGTCATGCAGTCAGGCAGCGTGTGTTTGTGGTCTGGTAGCACTTTGTGCTGTTCACCTTGAGTCTGTCACCCGAGGCCAGAGTCCTGCTTTTTGGAGCCTGTTCAGCCTCAAGTGGTTGCTTTTCACTCAGACACGTATGAGTGGCACTGACGATATCACCATCATTGTATAAATCCTTTTTAAAAAATAGCAGTCTTGGGAACTGATATTCTTAACCTTCTGTATCACCAAGCCCTTGCGCCTCGGTGGTGGCTGTCTGTTTTGTGTTGCTCTCTATCACTTTGCACATCCAGGGACACTAGGAGTCAGGTTAAGGAAGTCCTGACAATGGCTGTGCTGCAGACGCGTGTGCTTAAAGATAAAGGAGCTGGAGAATAATGGTGTGTGGGCTCTGCCGAGAGATAATTATTGTGTGTGTGTGTGTGTGTGTGTTTTCCCCTTATATTCTCACTGTTCTTCAGACAGGTTGACAGTGAGTGTTCTTCAAATTCTTTTCTTTTTCTTCTTTTCGGTACCAGGGATTGAACTCGGGGCCTTGTGCTTGCAATGCAAGCGCTCTAACCACTGAGCAAAACCCCCCGCTCTGTGTTCTCTGAATTCTAGGAAACACTGCAGGAATAATCTTTTACGGAGAATCTTATGAAAAGCCCTGGGGGCTGACACATAGGGGCTTCTCATAAATGGTTCAGGGATGTAGTCCCCGAGGCTTAGCCCATTCTCCTGATTGCTGTCCAGCAGTTCTAACCCAAGTATGCTTGCTCCTGTGTGTCATCGTGCCATTGTGTGCACAGGAAGTGAGGAAGGAGACATTCGAGTAAACAAGTAGCCTCTGTTACAAAGTGAGGCTGTAGAATATCCCAGACAGCAGAGGAAAGATGAGCAGTGGGATTCTCAGTGGTCA
>PVJO010025770.1:0-22169 GCA_004026905.1 Hystrix cristata
AGAGATGCAGATCAAAACACTAAGATACCATCTCACTCCAGAAAGAATAGCTATTATCAAGAAATCAACCAATAACAAGTGCTGGCGGGGCTGCGGGGAAAAAGGAACCCTCCTGCACTGTTGGTGGGAATGTAGACTGGTCCAACCACTGAGGAAATCAGTGTGGAGAGTCCTCAGAAAACTACAACTAGAGGTTCCGCTGGGTATCTTTCCAGAAGTATTAAAATCATCATATCACAGTGATATATGCACAACCATGTTCATAGCAGCACAATTTGTAATAGCTAAGTCTTGGAAACAACCTAAATGCCCAACAACTGATGAGTGGCTAAAGAAGATGTGGTTTTTCTACACAATGGAGTACTACACCGCTATAAAAAAGGATAAACTAGAGTCATTTGTATGTAAATGGATGTTCCTGGAGAACATACTATTAAGTGAAATAAATCAGACACTTATTAGTACACATCGAATTGTTTCTCTGATATGAGAAACCATAAGTGTAAATAAGGACAAAGAGGTAGAATAGATATTATGTTTAAAAAAAAAGAGAGAGAGATAGTATTCAAAAGAGAGGAGAACTAGATAGGGAAAAGGAGGATAAAGAAGAAGGTTAAAAGAAAAGTAAGATTAAGAGGAAAAAAAAGGAAAAGTGTAACTACACCTGTTGCAAATAGGGAGGGGTGAGTGAATGGAAGGGAGGGGAGGGGAAGGGGGGAAGAGGGGGGAAAACCAAGATGTATCATGTACAGGTACAAAATAACCATGTTGATTATGATCATTATGTATACAATGTACTAATACATGTTCTTGGTAAAAATAAAAAATAAAAAAATAAAATAAAATAAAATAAAATGTACCTCATTTTCTAAATAATTCCTTTCCAAAGGGAGTCATTGGCCATTTCAATACAGGAAAATTTCAACCCTCAAGAGGCATCTACACATTTATTGCTAATATTCTCTTGATTGGATGATATGCCTTTATAATCCTCTGTCATAATAAAAATTTCAGCTTTTTGTGTATTATAAGCATTTCATATAAATTAAAATTATTATAACTATCAAGCCCTTCAAAAGTGCTATGGGAATTCTCTTTCAACTTCAGTAGTATTTCTCATAGCCAGAAGCAATGAAAAACAGGATTGTTTTATTTTCAGAAAAGAATATACATTATTATTTTATAGATAGATGAGCATAAGCTATAAATGTTATTTTGTAGTCAGGATTAACAAGACTATAGTCACTGAGCATTCTACCAGGTCATTTGATTGACACTATGCAAACTGAAAATATGTTAAAAAGTCCATTAATTAATTAAATGATTTTAACATCATAAAAGCACACGAGTGATTCTTCTGTTTCCAACCACTACTTGCCTGTTACTTTTAATATAAAATATACTGCCAATTCTTTATATTTTTCATCTGAAATGACCAGATGTTCAGATGAATATGTTTTACTATTTTGGGGATTACGAAATGTGCTTTTCTTCCATCTGAAATGTCACTATGACACTACTCTTTCTTAATATTTAGCTGTAGCACCATTTATCTAAAGAATTAATTTATGATCTTTTGATAACAATTTAGATTACACATTATTTCATCAGGTTGTGATGAAATATAAAATAGCCTGTATGTAGAAGCAAACACTTATACATTTTTGTTTCCTTTTATATTCTCCTCATTCCCTCCTCCTTCTTTCTTCTTCCTCTACGTCTTCCTCTTCTTTTTCCTCTTCTCCTTCTCTGTTTTTAGAAAAGCAGCATTATCAGTAAGAAGAAAAGGATAACTTCCTCACTCTCCTCTTAGCCTGCAAGCTTCAGCCTGAATTTGAACAGAGACATGGCTTGCTTTCCCACAGATCATTCCCAGGCTCCAGGTAAGATGCGGGGTCTTTGAACCGACGACTAGGATGTGGAAGAAAGACAAAAGTGCAGGTGAAACGTTCCCTGTCAGCGGTCTATGCCTGCACCTCCATGTTCTCCAGCTTCCCTCTTTTGTTCTTGATGAGTTTACATCTAAGAATCTGTTTGTTATCTTGGACTCCACCACTGTGTTTTCATTGTATTTTAATCTCATTCCAAAAAAGACATTATTTCTTTCTTCATGGAGACTCAGCATTCTAATGAAGATTTCTCTGACCATAGAACGTCTCCTTCTACGTTAAACATAATAAAAACATTGACCAGAGTAAGCGATTATTTTTTTTTTTCTTCCTGGGAATGAAGAACTTGAGGTCTTCCATTAAATTTTTCAAAATACTAAATAAAGGAAGCTTAATTTCATTTAGGAAAATGGAAATAATTATTAATACTATTATAAAATATTTTCCCACCATATTCTGTTAAGGGAGTGCAGAAGGTAAAAATTCCTTCACATTTGAATGTCTTTAGATGGGACCAATCTTTCTCTACAATCTTGTGTTGACAAGAACAGATAATTTTAGATTTTTTCCGAGTTTGTTTCCAAACACGTCTGTCCCATGGTCTCACCTAGGCTTGGAGGCAATCAGCAGACAATTCTCCCTCAACATGTAAGCGATAAGGAATATTTTGCTTCTAGAATATTCCAGCAGTTTCCTCACATTTCCATTTACCCTTCTTATTAATCGGAGTTGAGGCTTATAGGTAGGAACTGGGACCATCAGAGAACTCAGTGTAACTTTGAGACCACAGCTTTTTCACTATCTCTGCTCTGTAGTCCTCAGTCTTAACTGAATTCCAAACCTGTTCGCCCCTCTGTCGGCAAGATGGCTACCACAGGTGAAGACAGATAGCTGTGGGCCGAAGAGGCTATTGGTTTATTTTGTCATGTTTTATCAGCAAGTATCTCACTAAGGACTGCTCAAATAGATCTTTCTTACCCCATAGATCATTTTGGGTCATATGTTTACACCTAATTCAGTCCCCGAGAAATCAAATGAAACCACCATGACAGGCTTCAAGCCACTTTGGGAAGATTTTTCTACTTTCACTTTGGAAAGATTTTTTTTTTTTTTTGAGGGGGTGCTGGGGATCAAACTCAGGGCCTTGTGCTTGCTAGGCAAGCGCTCTACCACTGAGCTAAATCCCAAACCCCTCCACTTTGGGAATATTTTCAAGATTGAAACAAAATCAGAGTTCTGCCACGGTGGCAAAAGAAAATGTAGAACAGGTAACCAACTGACACGATGGGTTAGTTTGGCTAAAGATGTCCACATACATCTGTAAAAGAATGGGCTTGTCAGGGGCGAGCAAAGAACAGGAGTGGGGAAAGACTGACAGGGCCCAGCAAGACGGTCAGCTAAGAGACACACGACCATCTTCTCAAGACAGTTTGTAAAAGTGTGGCTTGTAGTTTGGCATACCCCGGGAAATGATTAATTGGTAATTTGATTCATTTTGGTACCGTAGAAAAAATAATTTACCATTAACTCCCTGGCGGTCTGAAGGAGTTAATTTTCATCACTTGGATGCACACTTTATTCCCACAGAGCACCTTACTCACTCTGTGTGATCCTGGGAAGGGACTCAATTCAAGGAAATACTGAACCATGTGGAAAGAACATTCGATTGAATTAAACATTCTCTCTGCTCACCCGTGTGATGCAAATTACCTCATTGTATTCCGTTAGTCTGTGTGGCGAGAAGCATGAGAAATAAGAACAGGCACTGCAGTTTAATTGCGTAGTTAACCAATACTACTTATTAAGTGCCTACAGTTTGCAGAGAACTATCCATGGAACAGTGATAGTCACATTGGTAACAATATTCTTGCAGACACAAGTCAGATCAAAGCCCATCGAGCTCTGTTTCAGTCTATATGCAAAATTAAAAACAACCAAACTTTATTAGTATATGTTTCACAGAAGATTTGGTGGACAAGACACACAACGAAGAAAGAAGGAAATAATCACATTGTCATTACTTGTAAATGCCACTCGGTGCAGATATTCCTCATTTAATGACCTACATGTTTAACAACCGTCAGGACTTACAACCTGTCTTTTCTTTGTGCGGTTCAGTACATCTTGTTTATAGAACCCCAATGTCTTTTTTGTAGAGTACACCCTATTTATTCAGTACTATAACTTTTGCTGATCGTACTGTACAGCACAGTACTGTAGTTTTACGTTCTATTATATATTACAGTACTGCACATAAGAGTTCTGCAAATTAAAGCAAAGTCATGAAGTGGGAGTTTCCTTTGGCCATTTCTTTGTTCTCAATATCGTAATGTACATACTATATACAGTTATTCATTTAGGGACCAATTCAATTAATGACCTAATCCCAGGAACAGTCACTCAATGGGTAAACAAGGACTGTCTCTAGAACTGTAAAGGTATTTTTTGACACTTGTAGCATCTTGGCTTACTTTTCTAGCATCCCAGTCTACTTTGCTGAAAGGTAAATACTACTCCATTTTAAGTTACTTTATCGATATCACTTGTATATCCATTAATAGGCACATAATTTAACATTCATATAACTCTTTTCATTTTTCAACTTTCATTTTTTATAAGTACATATTTGTAGTATATACAATCACATTCTTTGTGGAAAGTTGGTGCATGTGTGTAATACATGTGAATTCTATTTTTACCCCTTTCCCTTCTTCTCCCCCCCATCTCTTGGTCCTGTTCCCACTTGTAAAAGACCTCTCTATTATCTACCTTCTATTTTGCTTTTATTTTATATTTTGAATTTGTCACATAAGAGAAAACATGTAATATTTTAGCTTGTGTGTCTGATTTATTTCACTTAACATCATTGTTTTAAGGTTCATTTAAATATTGAGACTTGGCAATATCTCATTTTCAACTTTTAAAGGAAGGAATGAAAAATAGGGTGTAAAAATATTGATATGACTCAAAATTTATGCAATAATATTATTTTCCATTCTTTAGGTAGATTCATCAGATACTATGTTATAGAAAATTGTTCCCTAATATTGTCAATTTCACTTCCAAATTTATAAAAAGAGTCATCAAATGTTATTTTATAGAGAAAATGCAATTGCTTTCAGTCAAGCCAACTACCTTAGATTCAAATAATAATATTATTTGGAAACAAGAGGTGACAAATTCAATGTAAATGAAAATTTCATTTGTTTTTCTGGTTAAATCAACACAACAAAGCTAGTTTAATATAGCATTCCCCAATGCTACACGATTGCTAACTGCTCCAAAATATGCCATTGCTTGATGCCGTTAGATATTCCTGGGAATTGGCACAGGACCCATTTACATTCTACAGAGTAAAGCACTGAGGAAGAATTTATGGAGATTGAAACAAGAGCTAAATTGAGAGCATAATTCCAAGCAGATGATTTCAGTTAATTAAAACTAGTAGTACAGGTTCCATATAAATGGGTGCTGGTAATTTCCAGAATATATGAGGACATCTACTGAACTATACATTTTATCACAGTCTAATAAGCTGTGATAAAATGCTTTAACTACTTTGAGGATTTATGGGACAAACTGTGTTTATCACACTGATATTCAGTCAACTCTGACACACTAAAAGATTTCTCGGTTTGGTTTATCCCTTCCCTTACTTCTCTTTCTCCCACTTTCGCCCTGTGATAAGCTCATTATACACTCCTTCAGAAGAATAACATGAACCACCTCAGTTTCCTGTAATGTTTTGGTAAAAGTTGTTTGGGGTGAATGAGAGCCAGGAAAATATTAAGCTTGAGATAAGCGACAAATATACCATGTGTCATTCCTAGACACAGAGGAAAAAATAACCATTAATCTCCAGTACCCCACATTTAATAAGAATGCCACTAATCAGCTTGCTGATTATTTAATCATGTCCTTGCACTTATAATCATTTTGTCTTGTTGGCCACCTGAAGTGACAACATCACCATGGATTAGCCGTTCATATGTTGCTAGATCTGCTGAATAATAACTGAATTATTCTAGACTGAAACAATTTCCTTCAGGTTCTAATATGACACTTATTGTCGGAGTCCTCAAGTAGACTCCGACAATAGGAATAGAACACGATTGGTGATGTGCATTTGCACTCATCCATCCCTATTAAATGGAATTGTGATGGATCTTCCCTGATGTTCAGTTTTGGTCATAAAACTCCTGCCTGTTTAGATCAAATATTGCCTAAAACCTAACGAATTTGGAATTATGACTCGATCCCTGGCACTTCTGGTGTTCCACAAATGCAGTCAATGATGAGATCTTGCATTTTATTCAAGTACTGCTTATATTTTATATAACTCAATATGGTTTTACTTCAGAAGACTCTTTGTAGAAAGGTGAGTCTGTCAGGAATGACCCCCATATGCTCAGTCTTCACAGAGCAATCAGATAACCAGCACTGAAATTGACTCTCAGTCCTCAAAGGTAATGTCCGCCAGCTTCAAAGTATACTTGGCAACCTACCTATAATCTTTACTTTCCAAGATACTACTAGGAAGTGCCTCAGTATGCATTGCATAAAACTTGGTCATAAGGCAAATCTTTTATGAAAGTTTTCTAAAATATTTAAATTATAATATTAGTAATTGAACAACTTTAATTATCAATATCCTTTAACAAGTAATGATCATATGAAGCCTAATAATAAATATCATTTACTAAACTCTTACCACTCCCAGACTTTGTACCATTTCTTCTTAATATTGATTTATTTAAATTTCAATAAATTCACACTCAATATTAAGTAGGTGCTCTTTATTTCTTACTTATTTATACTATGACTAGCATTGAAAATGGGGCTTCACAGATGCAAGAGAGGTTATCTGGCACTGAACTATACTCCCAGAACTAATTTCATTTTCAGCAATGAGGAAACAAGCTGAGGAAGGTTGTACCCATTGCACTGTGGCCTCCTTTGACTGGACCATATTTACTCAATATGGATAGTTGAAGTTCGACCACTCAAATTACCATATATAAATAATATCAATACTCTTGAAGTAACTGTTGAATTATCGTGAAAACAATTCCCCAACCTGTAGCAATCACAGTAGTGATTTTAGCAGGTCACCTCCCCTGCTCTCTCACTGTGGGTCCCACAGCAGGATACTGCAGTGTGTGGGACTGGATGGTGTCCATGGTGAAGTGGTGTGACTGGACCCAGGCTGAGGCAATGCCAGTGGAACTGAAGCAGACCACAGCAAGTCCTTAACTGAGTAACTTGTTCAGTGGAGAGGCACTATGGGGACATTTGTCTCCAAACAAAACAGAATACTCAACAACATCCCAGTCTGTCCTAGGCCTTGCTTCTTGAGTTTAACCTCCATTCTACTCCATTTTTATCACATATAGATGTACTCATGAATCACCCATCTTCTCTAAGGTAGTTATATTAAAATATGTAAGAGGCAGGAGTAACATTTATAAGCATTAATGGCTGTTCTAATTTTATTGATAATACAAAGTGTGGCAGAATTAAAAGAACTAGAACATTTGCTTATGGATTCTCTTTAGAAATCTAAACACTACTTTCTCACGAGCCCTTCTTTTACTTTTCTAAATGTGAGAGAATCAGCAATTTATTTATGGAATCTGATATGAGGAGGTAGTTGTAAATATGAATTCTACTGAAAAGGCCTGTTCATGAATCTTGACTCCATTTCTTATTAGCTGTGGAACTTAAGCGGTCCACTTAACGTATTCTTTGTCAGTATTTTCATCTGTAACTCTGAGGAAATAAGACTACTTAGCTCATACAATGTCTGTGATGATTAAATGTGTTAAAGCATATAAAGTATTTAAGCTGAGTTGGGCAAATAAAAATGCTCAATACATTTTAGCTAAATAATGATAATGATGTCATTTAAAATTCAGATCAGCTTTCTCATCAGATGCTATGTACTAACCAAGGCTAAAGCATTTGCTAGTGAGAGACGCAAGCCCTTCACACTGAGGCTGCATGGGACTGAGCTCCACAAGGACCCCCCGCCTCCACCCTGCCATGGTGTACAGCTAAATGAGACGGAGACCCCGGCCAACAGTGTCACGACCGCACTCTCACTGCACCTCGAAAATTTAGCCAAACACGGAAATGTGATTTTGGGAAAATGTATAATAATCCTTCAGACAACTAAGTTTGTTACACAGCAACAGACAGCTAAAATAATCAGTGAGAAATACAGGTAATTGTAAAACTTTTGGTGTAAGATTCTATATTTGTAACTTGGTTAAAGTTGAGATGTTCTTCACTATATTGAAGCCAGAGACCCAGAGACTAAAGAAAGACCATTGGCTAGTGTTACTGGTGACATTTTACAGACAGTTTCAGGAAGTTAGCAGGCCGTAAGCTTCGTTCATCGGGCCAGAATGAAACAGAATCTGACAGAAATATTGATGATTTTTCAAAAAATGATGTTTTTCACCAAGAAGAACAAAAATAAATAAATAGATAGCCTAAGGAGAAGGTAGAGCTGCAGACATACCATTTTATGAGAAGGTAAGTGAACATAGCAGATAATTTTATGGCAAAGTAAGAGAGGAGGGAAAGGGCTTGATCGTATTTTTAAATCAAGATCAAGAAACTTACACAAAGACAAATTTAGAACAAAATACAGAAAGAGATGGATGGCTCTCTACAGCTGAAAATGGGGGAAAATTAATAGTTGTCAGGAAAAATGAATAAGATGTTAGGGAAACTGAGCTTTAAGTCCAGGGTGCAATATATAGTAAAAATTTTGAAATTACACACTGCTACTAGTTATATGATTTTTAAAGACACGAAGACGGGATTGGTAGAACAAGGCTCGGAGATAGCATTAAAGAAAGATGCAATTTTTCTTAAATCTTTCCAGGAGTACAACAAAACCCTAACAGCAAAATCTGAAGAAAGCATAAGAAATAAAATGGGAAGGACAACATCTCAAATCCTCAACACGACATTAGCAAATAAAATTGAACAAGGTACATAAAAGAACTATGTACTGTGACCAAGTGGCATGCATGGCAGATAAGTGAGGCCAGTTCAACATCTGAAAATCAATCACTGCGGTCCATTATGGCAACAGGCAAAAGAAGAAAAATCATACACTCATGTCAACAGATAAAAAAGAAAATAACAAAATCTAATACCCACTTACAATAAGAAAAAAAAAACAAAACCTCTCAGTAAACTAGGAATAGGAATAGAGGGAATTTTCTTCAATTCTACCAAAAATATGAACAAAAATATGATAGCTAACATCATAATTAATGAACAGAAATTTTGCAATTTTTCCACTAAGAATGAGAAAAAAACAAGTGCTTCTAACGACTGTTTTTCAAAATTGTGGTAGAAGTCTAGACAGCGCAGTAAGGAGAAAAGGAAAGAAAAGTCACGCAGATTATAAATGAAGAAACACATCTGTTTTGCTCGTAGGTGTTGCAGTTGCCCACATAGAACATTTGAAAGAACGGACAAGAACAAAAGCCTCTTGGAAATAGTAAGTTTGTATGGCAATGTTGCAGGATACAAATCTGAAACTGAGAAATACTGATAGGATAAATCTAATAAATACAGATGTAGACACAGATATAGATGGATAGATACCCCATATGAAGAAAACCTCAAAATTCTGATGACCAATATCAGAGAGTAATTTTTAAAAAGAAGGAATATTTCATGTTCATGCATAAGACAATAATGTCAAGATGTGGGCTCTTTCCAATTTGACCTGTAGATTTAATGTAGTCCAAAAAAAAAAAATCTTTTTTTTTTCCTTTCTCAGGAGGCATCAAGAACCTGATTTTTAAGTTTACATGAAGAATAAAAAGATCCAGAATTGTCAAGCCAATACTGAGGGGGAGGAGCAAAGTGAGATGATGTACACTACCAGACTTGAAGACCATTGCTTAAATTTCATTAATAGAGACAATGTGGTGTCCGTTGAAGAATATGCAAATAGGTCTGTGGATAAGAATAGAGATCCTAGAAATTTATCTGACTATATATAGTCAACTGATCTTTCAGACAGGAGAGAAGGCCATATAGTGAAGAAAAGATAGGCTTTCAACAAATGGCGTGAGAACAAATGGACATCTACATACAACAAAATGAATCTTCACAAATACTAACTCAACATGGATTTTAGCTATAAATGTACAAGACAAAACCATGAAATCTGTGCAGATAACATAGGAAAACACAGAGATGGTCTTGAGTACGGCAATGACCTTTTAAAACAACACCGAAGGAATGATGCAGGCAAAGCAAAATAGATCTTATTTCATTAAAAGGAAAAACTTCTAGTCTATAAAAGAAATCATATACTGGAAAATCTATTTCCAAATGAGGTAGCTGAAGGACTGCTATCAGAATATACACACTCTTAAGCCTCAACAAGAGAACAACTGGCTGTGAAACGGGACAAACACTGAAACAGACTCCTCACAAAAGTATTCATGCAGACAGCAAATAAACATACGAACAGACGTCCCGCATCACATGCTTTATGAAAATGTAGAGCAAAGCAGCAAAGAAAATACCACGATGCATTTACTAGAAGGTCCAAAATCCAAAACACTAACACTAAGTGCCGAGAAGGATATGGAACAAGAAGACTTCACAGTCATTACTGAGAGAATAAAAAAGTGGCGTAACCACTTGGAAAACAGTTTGGCAGCTTTTAAAAAGCTAGACATTCTCTTACCATGCGATCCAACGATCATACGCCTTAGCATATATTAAAAGAAGTTTACTTTTTTTTAAACCACAAAAAGATGTGATGTTTAAATGCAAATCACTAAGTGAAAGAAGTCTCTTTGAAAAGGCTGCCTACGGTGTTATTCCAAACACACAACATTCTGGAAAGGAACAATTATGGAGATGGTCGAATCAGTGACCGTCAGGCACTTACAGGGGACGGGAGTGAACAGGTGGAGCATAAAAGAGTTTTTAGGGTGGCAAGACTACTCTGAATCTATAATGGTAGATACTTGCCGTCACAAACTTGTACCGTAGAACATAAACATCAAGAATATTCACTAATGTAGAGTATGACCTTTGAATGACAGCAGCGTGTCAGTAGCGGTTTGTCCATTACCACCAAAGTGCCGTTCTGGCTGGAAGATGCAGACAGGGGGTCTGCTAAGCGTGTGTGGGGACAGGGGTTTTTTTGTTCAATTTGCTGTAAACTGAAACTACCCTAAAACATAAAGATTATTTTTTTAAAGAAGTGAACAAATACTTAGATTTTTTTTTTTTCATGACGGAAAACAGTGCCAGATGGGTGAAGAACCTACATGTGGAAGCCATTAAAGGAATCTGGGAAACAAGATAATGTAGGAAATCTTTTGTATGATTAAGTGCTTTCTGAGTATCAGTAATGAAGGCAGAAATTGGGTGAATTAGGCCATGTTTGCTGTTCCTTCTCTCACTCTTCCACTTATCAAGCACCTAAAATGAGCAGATTTCTTTCTTTCTTTTTTTTTAATTATTTTTAACCAAGAACATGTATTGGTACAATGTACATATAATGATCACATTCATCTCATTTATTTTGTACCTGTACATGGTGCATCTTGGTTTCACCCCCTCTTCCCCGCTCCTCCTCTCTGTTCCCTCTATCTATATTTACAGCAGGTTCATTCACATTTCTCCATGATTTCCCTTTCCCCTTTCTTTCCTTTTTTCCCTTCCTGCTTTCCCCCCTTCTCTCTTTCTAGTTTTCCTCTCCTTTGTATATTATCTTCCTATTATACCTATTATACCTCTTTGTCCTATTTACACTTATGGTTTCTCTTCTTTTTGAAGTGAAAAAGTAATTAAAAATTCATGTTCCTTAAGACCCCAATGAATCTACTTTAGTAAATAATTTCTGTTTTGTTTCGAAAGGTATTAAATTTTACCTTAAATTCTGAGACAAGATTATGTTATGTTTCCCATTTTCAAAAATGGTCCTTAGCCAGGCAATAGAGGAATAAAACCTCCTTCCCTTAAAGTTTGAATCTTCAGTTTGTGTTAGCAACCTTTCACACACGTCCTGGTTGAAGTGTTAATCTTGTATTGAACTCTAGGCAGGTTAATGTGCTTTGCTCATCATGTTATTGTCACACTCGGCTCCAATTTACAAATCTCACCAGTGTGGGCAATTTTTCTGTTTTTTCACAAGATGAGGGAATTCTTAGTTGTATGATGAAGTGTGAAAACTTGCCACTAACATAATAAATGCGATACGTGACGCTAGAAGTTTGCTTTTAAAATCACTAATGGAGTTTTCAAGTCACTGGTATAATTTTGAAGGAAGCAAACAGTTTTGTGCGTCTCAAATTTGCAAACTCCATTAAAACAAAATGAAGGCACACAAGTGGATTTATATGAACTTACTAACGTGTGTCATGTCACAATTGCCTGATTCACTGTAGAGAATAATTACAATGTAAAAAGATAAATACAGCAAGCCATTTAATTAATATAGTATGGACAATTCTTTAAATACTACAAAAGTATTAAAGTTACATGGTAATGTTATTAAATTTTAAGCATTTTGATCACCACATATATAGATTTTTTTTCCTAAAAAGCTGTATAGCAATAAACAATATTTGTATTATACAAAGAACCAATGCCTATAAAATTGTCCACTTCTCATCCTATCAGAAGTGGCAGGGAAGGTTTTAGGGAGATGTTGGTGAAAGGATATAACATTTTAGTTTAATTTGGGGGATAGCAATATATTATATTCTTGAAAATTGCTAAGAGAATAAAAATCTTGATCTACATTCCCCCAAGCTATGTAAAGGCTCAAATATTTACTGCATCCCAGAGTGACTGATTTTGTTATCGTTTTATTCCCTACTAAACTAAACTCTCACCTCGTGAGTGTGGTCACACCCTCTGCTTAGAACATGGTCACTGGACTGAACTAAATCACTCCAGTGACACTTCCTCCCTAAGGGAACCTATGCGTTGAAAAGAGGACTTTTTTTTCAATTGGATCTGTAATAAAGGAAAAATATGAGCATGCACCTGCATAAAGCAGACACGACCAGGCATCATGGGGGTGGTGGTAACTGGCGGAGGACCAGAGTGGATACTCTGGGGCAAAGGAGCCCCAGGCAGACCAAGGATGCCAGACACGGTGCCAGGTCAGCTGGCCCAGACTCCTTTCCACACATCCTTAGCTACTTCCTCTGATACGCATCGTACGTAGGCCGCAACTCCAGAGGGGTGGCTGGTTTCCTATGAAGATTATATAAGTTGGGGGTTTCAAACTTGCATCCCAGTGCCTCCCAGGGCGGTCTGTTCCTGCATGATTTCAGTTCCAGCATTCAATACACATAGAAGTAAGGCCCCAACACAACACTTACAGCCATTCCCGTTAGGCTGTCTATAAAAACAGACCACAGTAAATGAAATGAAAAATCAAGTTTAACTCTTTCAGACAAAACATATTCTTGCGAGCACCAAGCTGCTGCTCTCTTCCTACAGTTCTGCACTGTGTGGAGGGCCCGGCACCTTTGCCCTTTAAAGTTGTTGCCACAAAGGAAGAGGATGGAGGCAAATCTACACGAATTTCTGGTCATTCATCTATTGCCAGTGCCCGTGATCATAACTTAAATTTCTTTTTTAAAGGCTTTTAATAGAGTTTCTCTTTTATTACTAAAAGAATGCAAAATTTGCTTTCAACTATTGTCTAAAGTTTGAGTATTTGATTAAAATTCTGCTTTTGTATTGCCGATTGTTGGAGCATTCGATCTCAAGCGGCTCCCTTACCCACAGTGGGCCCATCTGACAGACCAACAGAAGCACGTTCGACGGACACGGTTGTGAAGGAATATCGCTTTATGCATAAAATGCAGCAAACCGAATTTACCTCACTTTCCATATGCTCAGATAAGTTGTCATCAGATTAGAGACAAAGTGAAAATAAGTAGTTCGTTTAATGAAATTAGGCCTAATAGGGCCTTTGTTTAATTATCTAAGAGCCGAGAGTCAAAGAGAGATCGGTGCTGGGACGATGATGGATCCAGTGAGAGCACTTTAATCCAGTGCTAACCTGCTCGCTAGAGTCTCCTCGGTGTGCATATTAATTGTAGAGGGGGAATTTTATGTATCGTTTCGATGGATCCTTTATAATTCAAACCTTCTTTACACGGAGCATAAAATGTATGCTTAGTTTTTCCAGTAACACTTGGGGAAATGCCTTGTAAATGGGTATATAAATTTGCTTAATTAATCAAACAAAAAGGAAAAGCTTTTAGAGAGCAAAATCATGACGGGAACTTAAAAAAAGGAAATTAAAAAGATAAAGCTTATTACTGCCTAGTAATTTCAATTTGTGCTGTAAATAAAATAGGTTTAAAAGCAAAGCCAGTGCAAATATGCCTCCGCAGCAGGTTTTCCAGTGTAACTGGCAGTGGCCCAAGAATCACCAGCAGGCTCTGAATCAATATTGTTCCTCGAGCGTCCTTGGACTGCTGGATTTATTAAACGGTTTCTTCGCCGTGACGACGTTCTCTAGGTAACCTCCTCACACGTGAGCGCCAAGTCACCACCCAGGTACAAGCGCTGAATTCTAATGAACAAGGATTTTCATGTTGATCCCGGAAACTCTGCTGCTTCATGGCCGAGAATGACTCGAAATCACCACGATCCGGGGGTTATCGTCAGTAACGTTTAGCAACATGTACTTTGCATTTTAGTTCCTCCCCGCTAGAAGTTTGGACACAATTCCAGAGAATGCAACTTTAACTAAAACCCTCGGTCTGCGGTAAACAGGCTGCGTGAGCCTGCAGGTGCGGCGGGCTGTAACGATGGTCTGCCTTCCTATCTTCAAAGTGTGTCTGTGGCCAACAACTTGTGGGGGACGTGTGGGTGTTTTTACAAACGAAGAAGACAGCGCCTCAGCCCAGAATACCGAATCTGAACTTGCACATGAAGAGGAGCCCGGTTCGACCATCATTGTTCTTGCTGACGTGGCAATACCAAAGCGACAAGTGTTTTGTTTTGTTTTGTTTTTTCTTGGGGAATTCATAATCGTATTTGGATCTAGCACGATGTATTGGCTCAAAATTTTACAGTAGCATATGTCACTGCTTTCCAAAATATTTTTACAGATATGCTCCAATTTTCTTACCTCTCATATAATTTAAAATAGTTTAGAAGAGATAAATTAGTTAAGAAATGATTTGAGCCATGGAAATTAAGAGTTCTATGCTAAGCAGGTCTCAATTTTGGTAGGTCATGAGCCTAAAGATTATTCAAGTTGTAAGATTTCAAGCAGAACTACTTGCTATTTTTGAAAATTGTTCCCTCCCATTTAATTTTTTTTTTTACCATTTTCAAATTTCTCCATAGAATACAATTTACAAGCTATCTTTCTGTGGGAAATGAACTTGTGTTTACTTTGTAAATGATTTGAGTCAGTTATATAATTAGTTGGCTTTATAATTCTAATCCACTTATTCTCATGATCCTGGTCCCTCCGATTTACCCTTTGGTTTATAGCTGGTAAAAACACCCTGCTTGTAAGGGGCTCATGTGATCACAATGGAAATTATTTTAATGGTTCTACCCACACTCAAAGGGAAAGAAACTACCAGGGCAAGAGTTACTGGGGTTAGCATAATATTCTGCCCATCACCTTTTGTTTTCCACAAGTATTTTTTGCAGAGTAATTTAGTACAGTCAAATAAAATTGACATTTACATTGAACCAAAAAACCCATGCAATAAAGGAATAAATATAAAATTAGAATGTTTGTATTTTTTTTGGCGTGGCTGTTAATGCTCACTTGCCCCAGAATTAATCCACACATTTTTACATAAATATAACTCCTGTGTGTTTCGTTCAGTGTATAACTCATAAACCAAGCCATCTTGTCTTACTTCATACTAAAACTCGAAAGGTCTGTCTGGCCTGCTTCCTGTACCCCAACCATCCAGTAATTTAAAGGCATCACATTGAGATGACAAATCCTAAGAAATCAGAAATCAGACTCACTGTTCTCCTGTTTGGCGAGTTCAGATGCTCTTTGTGGGGAAGGGAAGGGGCTGCAGGAGAGAGAGACCTGGGATTTCTGTCGAGATATTGAGTTTTTCATCTGATTGCTAGGGTCACAGGCAAGATAGCCAGAGGCTAGACAGGTATATTGCTCTTTTAAAAGCAGATGGTAGCACTCACAAGAGATTTGAGCAGGGGAGAAGGAAACCTTAACAGAGTAAGAGATTTCTATGACATGAGCTACCTTATGTATTATACTAGGTATAAAATAGTCAATGCAATCTTTGATCATGCACTGTCTTTCTAAATATGGTATCAGTAAAATTTTTACCTTATGGTCTTTTTATTTTTCAAGGTCAAATTTTGAGAATAAGTTTTTAATATAGTCCTTTTATTGTTATATCACCCCTAAAAGAGATAGTAGACACCTACTATTCTAGAAATAGTTGACTTACATTGCACAATTGAGAATATTTCTTGCCTGGTTAAATCAGATACATTTATTAAATTAAACTAAATTACTGCTTTTATGGTGATGTAACATAACTCAGACATCATTAGGAAAGTAGACTAAGAGACTTAGGTCCTAACTGTGCCGAGAAAGATGGTTTACTGTGGTGGGAAATTTTAAATTTTCTTCACAATTTTACTTTCAATAGATATGATAAAATGCTAAGATCAGAGAAAAGTGCCACCATAGCATATACTCTAAGCATAAAAGAGTAAATATCTTAGCAATACAATTCAATGGAAACGCTCATTGTTTCAGAAGTCTTGTCCTCTGTAGATAAAAATAAAGACAGTGCTAATGTTTAATATGAAAAACGTTTTCCAGGAATGGGGATATGTACTGAAACATCGTCAAACTCTCCTGCAATCCCTCCAGAAAGAATCACGTAATTTTAGTTGTTTAGGCTGCCATTATAGGAAAGAGTGAAATAAATTCATGTTAATGATCAAACTCCAGGACGTGGCTTCACAGAGATTCTTTCAGCAAAGTAACCTAATTAGTTCATCTTTGTAATCTGTGGTAGCTTCACTTTTTAATGTCGTCATCCAGAAATTAGACAAAGGAAGTTACGAATTTATAAGATCCTTAAGTATGTTGAGAAAGTTTCACTGGCACTTCGAATGCTACTTTCTGTTATAGATTTCCAGATGTGGAAGACAGAAGTTTGTCTGGCTTCCTCACACCCATGTCCTGCTGGAATGCAGCAGAGCGCATAGTGTAGGTAACAACCATTACACATCACTGTCATCCACCAGAGCTCAGCTCGGAAAATTGTGGAAACAAAGCATAATTCACAGATGGCATCATTACAGAAAATCTAAAGCTCAAAACACTTGATAGGCAGTTTGTCTTATTTGCTTGTATTTAGAGAAGGGACATAATTAAAAATCTGATGGAAGAAAAATGATATACAATAACTGGCTGTATTTAGTGTGTATAAGCAAAATAAGGTTCACGATAGATTTAGCTGAATGAGTTAAGGGCAATCCCACAATGTGACCGTAAAAATGTGCACCATATTTGAATCAAGTAGTGTGTCATTAAATTAGGGAATTTATTACAATCTCAGTTTCACTTATTCCATGAATCAAAGTTTAGCAACATACTTTATACAGGCTGTATTTTTTCATTATTAAAATTGCTTAGTACAATTGTCTTACATGTTTTATGTGTCCTTTGTCCAGTTAGTCTTGTTTTCAATCTGTGTATATGATAATTAACTTTATAAGGTCTTATAAGATAAATAAACAAATCTGATGCTGGACAAATAAAATGAGGGTGGAGGGAAGGGGAAAAAAGAATCGAGGTGTGTTATGTACAAGTACCAATCATTATGTACTGCAAACATGGACCAATAAAATGAAAAAAATGAAATCAGCATTCTCCTCAGAAAAGGGATACAGAAAGATATTCCAATTTTAAGTCACTGTATACACTTAAAATTCTGAGAATAAATTTTGTAAGAGACAGAGAAGACCTGTTAGAAACAATCTATTTAAGCTCAGAAAAGTCATAGGACATTATATGAATACATGGAAAAAAAGATTTTATATGATATACATGTCTCCTCTCTAAAAGCTTATTGTAGTTGCAGAATCTCAAACGGGATTTTGATGAGAAATACATTTAGTTGTATTCTTTATATTCTAATTGTATTTCCTATTTTAAATGGCAAATACTACCTGAGACCAGCAATACATTTTGGGAGCACATTCGGGGGAAAGAAACCTTGTTACCTGAGGGCAGACCTTTTTATTAAGATGTTGTCAAATAAACAGGATTTTTCCTACATGTG
Organism: Hystrix cristata; assembly: GCA_004026905.1. Taxonomy (NCBI): domain Eukaryota; kingdom Metazoa; phylum Chordata; class Mammalia; order Rodentia; family Hystricidae; genus Hystrix; species Hystrix cristata. The sequence continues at coordinate 18,215 of PVJO010025770.1, forward strand.
TCTTCATATCATAGATATATAAGAATACAGCTCCGTGTTCAGGTACACTGTGGAATGAGTAATCAAGGGAATCAACATGTTTTAATTTCTGCAGTGAAAATATTTAAATATAGACTCCTAGCAATTTTCAAATACATAGTACACTATTATCAACTACAGCCACCCTGCTGCACAGCGGATCTGTAAAAGCTACGCCTTCTCCCTAGCCGAACATTTCTGCATTTCAATAGGTATCTGGCCGTCTCCCACACACCAGCCTTTAGTAGGCACCATTTTACTCACCATCCTTATGACTTCAAAGCTTTTACGTTCTACATGTAAGTCAGATCACACAATAGTTTTCTATTTCTAAATAGTTTATTCACTTAATAAGATGTCCTCCCTGTTCATTCATCGATGATAGAAGAGACTCTCCATCCTCATGTATATTCTTGACAACTTTGTCAAAGATCTACTGACAGTCGACATGTAAATTTACTTCTAGGCACTCTGTTTCATTCCATCGGTCTATATTTCTGTTTTGGTGTCATAGCACATTCTCTGCATATTATTGCTTTGCACCACATTTTATAAATTTGTACTAGGTAATGTAATCCTTCTACTATTGTTCTTTTTGCTCATTTGTTCTTTTGATTGTTTTGGTTTTTCGGGGTCAAATAAATAGGATTTTGTCCTAAGTAAAACGAGAGGTGCTGACACAAAGTAACTAAACATCTAAAATAATGTGAAATTTAGTGCCTGTTTTATATTATTATTTTCTTCATGGCAATCAAAACAGGATGTTATTGTTTTTATTGTTTTCCTTGAATTTAATTCAGTGCTATGCAGAATACAGTATTTGCCTAATGCATATATCTTAATTCTTTTATACTGTAAAAATTAAAAATTAAAATAATATTCTATCTACCAATAATTTAATTTTTGTAAACCTTGAATAGTAGTAATACAATAGCAAGAATCATCATGAAATGATTCTTATTATTAACACTTACGGTTTCCTTCCTTTTTGTCAGGTACAGTGCTAAGAAGTCTCTAAGTATTTATGTATTTTGCATGGTGAGCTCATGAGGGGGATTGTGAAATCTCTACTTTTCACAGAAGAGGGAGTGTAGGTCTGGAGTGGTGAAGGGATGTACTCAAGGTCATCTATTTGGATTAAGTGGAGCCAGGGTTTGAATACAGACAGTCTGACTCCAAGAGTCTCATTTCAAGCTGTAAAATGTGTGTATATGAATATTCATATTCAGTTATTCACTTCTAATGCCGTCGCTACTGCTAGAAGTAATCTGAAATGTATACGTGAGAAACATAAGTTAAAAAAGATAATAATAAAATAAGCACACTCCAGTGAAGACAAAAAACAGGACATTGGCGAAAATTTTTGTAAGACGAATTACTTTAAAACAAATTATTTACTTCATAAAACATTTTAATGCCTTGGAATAATTCCTCCTTGATGTAATTAAAGAGGATATTTGTATAAGCGAGATATTATTTAAATATGCTGACTTTGAAGAAATGTTTGGTAAACAGCAAAATAATAATGAATAAATACATTCTTCTCACGTTCATTATTTTAATGTAGTACGAGAAGTACAAGGGAAAATTTTAAAATTGACCTAAAATGTTTACCAGATTAGGATATCATTTATAACTGGAAATGCAGTTGAGATTAAATATTCCCAAACTCAAGGAAAAATTGGTTTTTCATAATGATAGCAACAAACAGCCATCAGAACCAGTTTAAAACCCACTGAGTTGATGGACCACAACCTGCTAACTGCTAAGTGGCACTCCGTCTCTGAAATCCACCTTCTCAGGCAAAGTACTTCATTAAACACACCTCTGAGGCCAAATGGTGAACAGCAGCCTCTCCCCATTTTCAACTCTGAAAGGCCCTTGAAAATGCACAATTCCTTGAACTCTGTGCTCCCCCAAAAAGCAGCACATAGAAGCAGCAGTCAGCTCTGCTCAGAACAGTGTCTGATTGGCACAGCTCGCCCTTCCCGAGGTGCATGAGACACGGCTCTGTCTGCCATCGCAATGAGAGGTCTCACCAGCTTTTGACAGAATCTTCCAACTACAGATCCCGTAATATCATTTTACTGTAAGTGCCAATTATTATAGATATGCAGGTTCTACTGTAGGTAAGTGACATTTGTCATCTCTTTCAGGTCTGCATTTGTAAAATAAACTTGACAGATTGAAAACACAGTGATTAAGAAAGGAGTTTCAAGATTCAGCCACACGAAGGCTTTATCTTGGATCTATAATCTTCCAGTTGTTTGACATCATTGAATTCCTGATGGAGGTATTCTCATATATAAAATGGAATTAGTTCATGTAAAACACAAATCTTAGTCCCAGGCACACTGCCAATATTCGATAATGATAGTATTTTGTTACTGTGTTTCCAGTTCAATATGTTTACAGTTACAATACAAATTGACCAACATAACTTTTAAATGCATGTATTTAATAATAGTACAGAAAAATTTTAGAGTACATAAATGTAGTTTATACCTTTTATACTTTTTAGAGTTTAAGACAAAGATGTAGCACTAGAGAATCACTGTTAATAATTGCATTTAGCAAACGTGCTATAAAATAATCTCAAAATAATTACAGCCAATTGTTTATCTTAGCAATTCATCATTACTCTTAAACTGATTATTCCTTGGTTTGGCTTTTCAAATCTATATAACAGATATGTGGCAGATGACATAAAACACAAAATACGATAAAATAAAATGTGGTAAAATATTGGATGATTTCTTTTTTGGGAACTTTAGTTCATGCTATTTTGTAATCACTTTTAACCTCACCAGATAGTAAAAGTGGGAATTACTAGTGGAAATTGAATTCCTAGTTAGAAACCAATAAAAAACAGATCCACATAGGGTGCTTATAACTCTAGAGAATGAACCGGCATTCACCGGATTGAATAATGGTACAATAAAAGTATATATTAGCAAAACAAAAACAAAAAACTTCAAAGATCATCTTAAATTTTCAGTAAATTATACCTCAGAGTGTTCTTTAGTGTTTTGGAGCATGTGTTCTCCTTAAATGTATGTTTTTCTGACTTATGACGCTGCTTTCTCCCAGAGGGATCTCAAATACATAGACATTTTCTACAAATTCTGATGTATCCCCCACAAAAGACAAAAGAAAAGGCACATGTGTTGAATCTGAGTGAAATAAATGCAATGACATTGTCAGGCTGCATTTGTCTAGGTGAAAATTACCCGAGACAGTGGACTTGGGGGGCTCTGGAGGGGGCTGTTGAGGAGATCGGGGGTCAGGAGGGCACGGTTCCTATCACAAAGTAGGCACTCAATAAGTAGCTGTCGAATGGATGAACGTGTGAATTAGCACTGACCGCCTAGCAGGGCTGCCGTGAATAAACGGCCCCTCGCAGATTTCTCTTGGTTCACTGCCAAGGCTCCTTGACAGAGACCTTTCTTCTGTAGAGGTGTTTTTTTTTGAATCATCTCTTTTCATGACCTCTACTCCTTTCTATTCTTATTAGTTTAAAGCCCAGAGACATAGAAAACACAGTCATATTGAATCATCTGATTTTAGTAGCTAGCTATCAACAACACAAAACATCTCTCGAGGCTTTAGAACCTCCGCTTGTTTTCTACAAATCAGGGACCATCACACTGTTCCTTTGCTACATGGATATTCAATAAGTAAGAGTGATATGCTTATTTAATTGATAATCAAGACACACATAAAATTACTTAAATTATTAGAGAGCTAAACCATTGGAGACAGAGTCAGAGTCAGAAAAAATTTTTAAACTAGATTTTGCAACTAATTAGCTAAAAGAATAGTTCATCCTAGTTATTGTTAAATACAGTATTTGAAATGTGGTATACCCCTGTTATTTTTCATTGGAGACATGCAAAATAGTGCCATCGAGTGCAGAAAAAATACATTTTGCTTTTAG
>PVJO010025771.1:0-22188 GCA_004026905.1 Hystrix cristata
GGGACTTGAACAGGACATACTATCAGGAAAGGAAATGAAGTGTGGCTCTCCGGATATTTCAAGGTTAGAGAGACGACAGCAGAGGGTTTGTGACAGCCCCCAAGACAGACAGCCACAAGTGAGATGTCTGAGGCCTGTGGAGAAAGGGGTCAGGGCAGAAGTTGAAGGACTGACTTATTTTGAAACCTTTGAGACATGTAACCACACTGAAATATCTAGCATGACAGGACTGCATAGAATGGCTTTTGTTGTGATCTGAATGTATGTAGCATCCTAAATTCCTCTCAAATCCTAACCTCTTTTTTTTTTTTTTTTTTTTTTTTTTTTTGGTGCTGGGGATCGAACTCGGGTCCTTGTGCTTGCAAGGCAAGCACTTTAACCACTGAGCTAAATCCCCAGCCCTCAAATCCTAACCTCTAAGGCAATGGTGTTAGGATGGAAAAAATTGGGAGGTGATTATGTCGTGAGGGTAGAGCCTCCATGACTGGAATTAGTGCTCTAATAAAAGAACCCTAAAATAGTCTTCTTGTCTCTCCCAACTTGCAAGGAGACAGGGAGAAGTTTCCATCCAGGAAATTGGCCCGCAATAGTGCATATCTGCCAGTACTTCAGTCTTGCTTGGAGCCTTCACAACAGCTGGCTATGAAAATAAACTTACTGTTTTCTGTGTTATTTGACTTAGGGAATTTTGTTAAAGCAGCCGGAATGGACTAAGACAACATTCTTAAAATGCCCAGAGCCACCAAGGCCTTGACTAACTGCCTGATTCTGGGGACCGGTACTCTGGCAGCTTGAGAAGTGGCTTTCTAAAGCATTTAGGGAGAGAATCTTTGTGATGGACATCAGAGACCCATCACGGGCAGTGAACGTGGGAAGCTTCATGGGGCAAGGACAACAGAGTGATACCATTTACTATAAATGTAGCTAACAGTCTTGATCTTGAGATTCACTCACCATTACAGTTTGGATCGGGAATGGCCCACAAGGCCTATATATTAAGAGCTTTTCCCTCAGCATGGTGCTATTGGGAAGTTGTGGAGGCTTTAAAAGGCAGAGCCTAGAGACAGGTCTTAGGTCCCTAGGGTGGGACCTCCAGGGGGACGTGTGGCACTAGTCTCTTCTCTCCCGGCTTCCTTCTGTTGCCGTGATGTGAGAAGCTCGCTCCAGCAGGAACTGCCCACTATGATGTGCTGTTTTCCGCAGGCCCAGAAACAACAGAACCACCTGACCACTGACTGAGAAGCTCAGTCAAAACCACGAGCCAAAGAGACCTTTCTTTTTAAGCTGGTTATCTTAGGTATTTTGTTATAATAACAGAAAATTAACACATCTAAAAATCTTCTAGAAACAACTGCATAATAGTTTGAAAGATTTCACTAGAAAATGAAGATAATGAAAATTTAGTGTTCAGGCAGACCACTTACCTTGCATACTAGTGAGATTTGAGGATGCTTTACTTGTATTTCTACTTCATGGTTGAGGAAATATTTTAATTTTTTAAAATATTTTACCAAGAACATGTATTGGTACATTGTATATATAATAGTCATATTCATCATGGTTATTTCGTACCTGTACATGATATACCTTGGTTCCCCCCAATTCCCCACCTCTCCCTTCTGCTCGCCACTTTCCTGTGTAAAGCAGGCTTATTTATATTTTTCCATTTTTTTCCCTTTCCCCTTTCTTTTCTTTTTCCCTTCCTTCTTCTCCCTTTCTCCTTTTCTAGTGGTTGAGGAAATACTAAAGTTAAGGGACTTGTCTGAGGTCATCCCAATCTTTTATGATGAAACTAAAATTTTATTCCTTCATTATAACTTCACTACCTTTTACCTAAATTTAGCAAGTTTTAAAATCTCAAATAGTCTCTTAGGAAATGTCTTGTAAGTAGAGATACAACCATAAAATACTGTGAGATCACTTAAAAGCCCACTGGCTATACCTATTTTAATATACGCTGGCATGGATTGAACATTTTAGACAAAATGCTTTGTTTGCAGTTTAACAAAGAAAAACTGAATGGAATGTCAGAAAGATAAAAACTTGTTTGTACAAAAAATAATTGTAAGGATCATGAAATGTCATATTAGCATAAATAAGGTGGAAAGCAGGAAATATAGATTTCCCAACCCTTGAAAAGGTGAGCTTTGGTGAAGAGTATGCAAACCCAGATTCATGCCAGTCCGGGAAAGGGAGTTATTGTCATTCCTCTCTCCCAGGATACCTGGCTGTGGTATGGATGGCAGCACTCCGTCAAGCAGCTGATACCTTCTCTTCACATTAAGAATGACTCATTTTTCCTGGGATTTTACTCGGTTTTTACCTCCTCCTGACCCTGAATAACCCTGCCATGCAGGGCCCCAGAGGACCCATGTCAGGCCAATGATGTTGTGCTGGCCGCCCACTTGTGTCCTTCCTCCTCCTCGTCCTTCCGTGGATGTCCACCATGCAAGTATTGGAGCATGAATCTCTGCCCTTGGAGCTGGCTTAATATTTATTTTGTACCTTAAAGCACTTTAAACAGGGTTTTGCCTTTAAGAAGTGCTTTTGAATTTACAACACTAGTCAGTTTCCTAAAAGGAGAAGAAATCAAGCAACAACCTACCCACCAGTACGTTGTGCAAGAGGAGGCAGCCTTTCCTGTATCAGGTGGTTGTTGCCAAGATATATTCCACCCATGCACACTCACAAACCGTAATCAATCCCATAATAGAGAAAGTAAGCCTGGAAGCATCATTTGTATGCAGGTTCAATCTAGTCTCCTAATTACTGCAGCCCGCCATTATTCAGCCTGACAAGTGACAAAATGCTGTGTGGTCCATAAAAACAGCCCATGTCTACACAGACATTTCCATAATTAAGTTACTTTAGTCTGGATTCTCTATGGATAATCAACATAGAATATTATGAAAAATACAAACAACAGGAAGAATGAAAATAAAAGTCCCATCCACAAGACTTAACATTTTTAGATCTCATTCTCTGAAATCCAGAAAAATCTAATGACTAGCACATACTGATAGTAAGCACTCTTTAGATATTTGAATGAATACAATTATTACTCTCCTCAATTCTAGGATTCTTGTCAGGATAAACTAGGAGTTGGGTACATATTGGGAAAAATGTATTTCTTTTCAGAGAGATTTAGATTCAGATCCTGCCCCTGTCATTTGCAACCTCTGTCATTTCAAGCAAGATTGCTTACCCTTTGCACAGAGCCCACCACGATCGTTCTCACTAAGGGAGCACACTAACGTGGAAAGAGCATGTGTACACAAGGTTTTCTTTCTTACACTTGTCATCTGGCACACTTTTAATCCCATAAATGTTTCTCTACACTTCTAGCAACTCATATTCCACACTATTTTGTCAAGTTGCAGGCAAATAATATATTTTATGCTATCAGTATTGCTCCCCCCAAGCACAAAGGTGAAACATTCCCAAAACTCACAAGATAATGACTACGACATGCAAACCGTGAAGCTCTGGTGTCATATGCTAGCCACTTAGGTTCTGCAAGTAATTCTTCATGAAGCCCATTTTAGGCAGGGGGCTGCGAGTTGTTACCACAACTCAAGTATTTACTGAGTGGAGTCTTCTGATTTAGCACCAGCATTCAGGATAGGGCCAGTCATGTGCTTCTGCACCTTGGCAAGGTCACAAATATCCAATATCCATTATAAAGTGCTGTTGAGTAGAATGTCATTCACATGAGCTCACTCGTCATGTTAAGCAGCTTTTAATACAGGCATAAGGTTTCTACCTATGCTACAGGTTTATTTACTTCCAAGCCCAAAGGGCACTCGAAAGACACTGGAGCAGCTGGTACATCTTTATGGCTATAAATACTCTCCCTTTCTGTCACTTTCTAATGTTCAGTGAATTCTTTAATTTTTACTGAGGGTTTTCAGTCTTAAAGGACATTCTGTCTGCTTCATTATCAATAGTTACCTAGAGGCATTAGCAAATAGGCTGTATTATAAATAATGTTCCCACTTATCTGAACTGAAGCCCTTTGGGGTCCAAGTTTCAGAGGGGGGAAATATTAACCCATGTGATTGTCACTTTTCCACAGTCCATGCCATTGGAAATCCTCCTCCCACATTCTGAGCATAGTAGGGACGGTTGTAATGTGTCCAGTTGTTTCCCTCGTACTAAAATAACCAAATACATAAAAATCTCCAGTAGTCCAAATGCCATGATTTTAGAATTACCTTTAACATCTCTGTTTTACATGACTGCTGTCTTAACCCAGGACTGGAAATTAACTCTTTTTGCTTCTACTGTGCTATTTGTTACTAGTTGTAACTGCCTTCCTGTTCCTAGTTCATTACTTCTTTCTCCTTTCTTACCTCCTTCTTTTTCTCTTCCACTTTCTTCCTTTTCAGCATACGTGAGTGCCCACTGTGGCAAGGGGCTGTGCACATGGCCGAGGGCAGGTGCTAGTCCTCCCTCCTGGATCTCTTAGTCTAGGGAGGAGCAGACTGAGAAGGGGAATTAGCACCTGAGGTGTTAATTGATTCTGGACTCAGCATAAGAGGTAATTAATATACTGTAAGTTAACTGACTTTCGAAGTGTATATATAGGCAGAAGGGAGTGTATTTGGATAACATACAAATAGGATTAGGGAGTTTAAGAACTAAAATTGTTCTGACAGCTTATTTTATCTTCTTCACATATTCTGATTTGCTGATTTCCAGTTTGCTAGTTTCTGCAGGCTCGAGCAACTGCACTGTGATGTTATACTTTCTATTTACAATGGAGTTGGAACCTGGTCCTTAACTTTTCCTTCCCATTGCCTACTTGTAGCCATAAGCTCCATTAGCACATATGCCTGCCTCAAGGGATAACAAGCTTTGAAGATTAAAAAGTCTTGGGTCTGGTGTCTTTTTTTACTTATCTAAAACAGAAAACAGAGAGTACTTGAGAATCCTGCCAACTCCTCATAACTTCTAGAAAGTGTAAAAATCTAATATAAATGTCTTTTCGTATATATTACATTTTATATGAATTTAATTTTACATTTCTCTCTCTAGATACTTTTACATTTTGAAAGTATAGGTACAATTGGCTTTTTAAGGAAATGCAATATGGAATGCCATTCTGATTAGAAAAACATCTAATTATGCTCCTCAGTTCTGATGTCCAGGGTTTCTTCTCCCAAACAACACTGAAATGGACGTCTTTAGAAATTCTGTGCTCCCTCAAAGAAATCCCAATTTTTATTGTTAGACTAAGTTCTCATTCTTTGTATTTCAGCATCCCTGAGAAGGGCATGTTAAGGAAAATAGAATGATTTTCTATTTTTATTATTTTCTGCCTTCTACTTTTTACAATTTTTTAATATTCTGACTTAGTTTTCCAGTTATATTTATAATACTTAAAGTATTATTTTCCTTTACTACTTTAAGTGCATTCTCCAAGTTTCGATGTTCAGTGTGTCATTTAATTCTGAAGGTTAATTTCCATTTTGATTTTTTGAACTAAAACTTTTTCAGAGATGTTCTCAACTACTAATCTGGAAGTTATCATTTTATTTCCACTTTTAATGAAATTTATTTAAACAACAGGTTTCATGATGTGTATCCTTAAGTAATGTCTTCAGTATTTTAAAAATAAATGCCCTGTGTGTGAAATGAATATGTATCTTCTATTTAAGATACAAGGTTCCATATACATCTGGTGTATTCAAAGATTATAGAACCTTACTATTACCAAGACTTTTATATTTATTAAACATTATCGCTATGCCTTAGCCCTTGGTAACCATTTTTCTACTTTCCTGCTATGAATCTGCACATATACTCCACATATATGTACAATCATACTATTTTTACCTCTAGCTGGCTTATTTAAATTGGCTTAATTAGGGAAGGATGGATTTTCCTTAAGGGTTTTGGAGGAAGCATGGCATCCTGGCATCTTGATTTCAGACTTTTAATCTCCAGAACCGTCAAAGAATAAATTTCAGTTGTTTCACGTCAGCTAGTTTATGGGTAATATTTATGGCAGCCCTGGGAAATAAATACCATATGACCTGTCTTCAGCACCTCCTCTTTTCGAGTCTCTTCCGCAGCAATCTAATCCCTTACTACTACTTCCATCCCCATTATGTAGTTAACTTCTGAGTCATGGTCTATCTAATGAACTCCAGCTGCATACTGCTAGCTCTGTTTTCAATGTTTTCATCTAGACTTCCTACAAAAGCATCACACCTGATATGTGAGATGCATCTCCTTCCTACCAACCCCACACTGAGCCGTCCTTTTCTGTTAGTGGCCCCACCATGCATCCTGTTGTCCAGACATAAATTGGAAGGCTCATCCTTGACTCTTCTGCCTGCGTTTGCCCATCCTGCTCTCCTCTACCTCACAGATGCCATTGGTTTGCAGGTCCTCATGGACCGTAATACACCTCAGCTCATTCTCTGATTTTTATTACCACCTTCCTTGGGCCAGGCAAATGGGCCTCAAAGGGTTTCACTTCTGTTGGTCTCTTGCACTTAATATTTATCTTACACCATCTTGGAAAATTATGCCACACATATCTCTAATTACATTATTTCCTCAATTAAATAACTTCAACATCTCATCTCGTCTTCCAAATAGAATGAAATCTTTCAGATAAAATCTGACATTAAGATACTCCCTGATCTGTTCCCACTTCCTTTTAACCCATTTTTCTAACCCCCTTTAAGTATGCTACTTAGCTAACTCAACATTGTTTCCATTACTTCTTCAAGTTCTTACATGTCAGCCCCCCACCCCCGCTCATACCTCTCTGCTTGCATAGCTCTTTCTTTCATGGTCCAAAGTTAAAATCTGACCTGTAATTTAAGTTCAAAGGTCATCTCTGGTTATTATCAACATTACTTCTATTCTATGTACTCATCGTTTACACTCTTCCTGACTACAAGCTCACCTAGGTAAAGAATATGATTTATCTAACATAGTGGCTAACTCAGTGTTGTAGATATAACAGACTTTAAATAAATATCTTTGAATGAATCATTGTCTGTTCTAAATGAAAGCATCATTAGTTAAAAGGATCATGGCTCTGGTTATGTAACTCTGATTATTTTCTTCCATCTTTATTAGGTCTCTTTTTCAATCTGCATATCTTTGACAGCTCCTCCTCCTATCTGCCAGAAGATTTTATCTTCTTGTTCCTACTTAACACCATAAAGCACTAAGCAAAGCTCTCTTCCAGTTGAAGAATGCTACTCTTCTGTTTGAGACAGTAGGCATGATTCATGTTCATTAAATATTTTTGGAAAACTTTGTGTAAAATTGTTAGACCACACATAGATCACACAAGAGATTAGCTTCCAGTGCACTTGAATGTATTTAGTGGTGTGTAGAATCTCTCTGGAGACTAACATGTTAACTACTGCAGAATGGGGAGCTGATTTTCCTTTCATAGCAAGAGAAGACAGGATGAAGATCTGCTATTGTTCAAGTTTGGAAGAGCCTCTCTCCAGCTGGGCCAGACTTCTGCCACTCTGTAAGTGAGGACCTACCACTTGGGAGTAGCTGAGTAAAAGAGCTGTCCAGTGTTGGCTGGAAGCTGCCCAAAGGGAGGCACCCTCACTCTTCCTCGACTTTTCCTAAGAACCCCTATTCAGAGTTCCTTAAGGTAACATTAACCCTAATGGTAGTAACTTCAAAAAGTGTTGAACATTATGCATATATAACTTAGAAATATAATGCCATATATTCTATACTTACACATTGTACATTACTTGATGCAGGGAACTGGCTGAGTTTTAAAGGAACTTGATGTTATGGATTATTTTATGTCAATTTTGTTTTGCTCATCTGACCTTCCTTACCAGGAAATGAGACACTTATTATAAAACTAATGCATATTCATTAAAGGAAGCCCAAACTGCATAAAATGACTTTCTTTATGATCTTTCTTCAAAGATGTGCTTCAAGCATGGAATGACATTAGAAAAGTCAAAATTAAAAAGAGTAAAATGATTTTAAGGTGAATAATATTTACAGAGAAAACTCAGGTTACTGGAGTCAAAGAAGAGGTGACTTGGGATGACTTTATGCTACATTAACTTTCACAAAAATCTTTTAAAAATTTATAGCATAGTTATTTGTTTTAAAGAGGCCTGCAGATTAGTGGGAAAAGCACAAGCACCAGAATAGGAATCCAGAGAGGTTCTCCTACAGGCCAGTGTGATCTTGGTCAATAGGTCCCCTCTGTGGTTGGGTTCTGGTTTCCTTAGCTGTTTCTCAGAAGCTGGTGGCAGATTTGAGAGTTTAAGATGCAGACTGAAGCACAACAGTAGCCCCTCTCTCACCCAGTGCTCGTGAGGTAATAAAACTCGAGTTTCATATTTTATACACAGAAGCACATTTGACCTTCCCAGCAACCTTCGACTTCAAGCACCCTGGCAATCTGTTCTGGTCCATTGAGCCGTTGAGTGATAGAAAAGAGATTTAAATACTGTGTCTTACCTACTAATACACTAAGATGCAAGGACAGTGCAGGAAAGAACAGAGTTGAAGCTTAAAAAATATGAAACAAGATTCTTTTCTCCTTATTAAAGTATTTTAGAATATATGGTATTTGTGAAATATTATATCTCTTGAGAAGTTATGAAAAAGAATTGATATGCATGTGAGACTCAATAACAGAGACTAGAGTGGGAGTCAGATCTTCTCATACCTACTTTTCAATCTGGTATTAACAAATGTCGGTACCTTGGACAAGTCACTTAACACCTTTGTACTTTAGTTTTCTATTTAGAAAACTGAAATGATAATATTGTCTTATTTAACTCAGTGAAATAGTATACAGAAAATATAAAAAATATGAAATATAAGTAAGCCACAAGATAAAGTATTCTATGTAAATTCCCTCTACTGCTAACATTAAACTTTATCCTCATTGAGACTGGCAGAGATCAGGGAATTTGCATCAGTGCCTGAACCCAGTGGTGTCTGAGTTACATTTTTGTTGCTGGGACAAAATACCAGATACCCAAAGTTAAAGGAGGAAAGGTTTATTTCAGCCTACAGTTTGTAGAGGTTTCAGTCCATAGTTGGCTGGGTCCAAGGCAGGGTGGTCTGGCAGAGGAGAGACAGTCCATGGCAAGCAGGCAGGAGGCAGTGAAGCAGCAGCAGCAGCAGCAGCAGCAGCAGCAGCCAGCCTGCCTTCCCCTTCTTTTTATTCCTTCCAGGCTGTAAGCCTACTGATTTGTGCCACCCACACCTAGGGTGGGGCTTCCATTATCCATACCCAGAACTATCAAATCAGTGGACTAATTTAGTACTACGCACCCTTAATCCCAATATCAGATCCCCTGGATCCAGCAAGCTCCAAAAAGCCCCACCTCTGAGTGCATGAGACTTTGAGGCAACACCTAGATACAAGCCATTACGAGTGGTATAAATATCTGAGTGATTAAACATAGCTCTCTCTGTGGTAGACTGATCTCAATGGGACAGGAGTTTCTGGAGAGCTTTGAGTTTGGATCATAGTAATTTGATAAAATTAGATGTCTAGTGACAGGATAACCCAATCTTTTGATAGGGTATAATTTAGTGCTGATGAATCAGGGCGGAAATTGCTGAAAATGTTGGGAGGATAACAGCAAGGAGCAATGATGTTACTATACCACAAACATGTACATTTTCTATTTCTCTTCTTTGTGGACAATTTGTCAGTGTACATAATAAGTAGAGTTTTAAAAATTCCTTAATACATATAAAGATATTCTTCAAGTGGTCTTAGATTATGTATAAAAAATACATGATATAATCCTATTCTTGATCTGTGAGAGCTACAGCCCACCTCAATCACACGCTACTTTGAAGTAACCAGTGAAAAGTAAAGGTCAGATTAGATATGTCAGGGGTACACACTGTTCCCATCATTTTGTATCAACTTCCCAGGCCTATCACGCATGAATACCTATTTGGTGGTCTAAAAAAGCAGAATGAAACAAAATCCCACAGGGGTTCATTCTCTACAGTTCTGGAGGCTATGAGTCTTAAATTGAGGTGCTGGGGTGGGGAGCAGGAGGCACACATGCTGTAAATCCCCTAGGGGAGGATTCTTACTTGTCTCTTCCGGCTTCAGGGGTGGGGGCTTAGATGTTCTTTGCTTTTTGTAATTTCTGCCTCTGTCTTCACATGGCTGTTTTCTCTGTGTCTTTGTTTCCACATAGACTTCTCCTTTAGAAACATAATTTGATCCATAACAGTCTTTTTAGAGATGTTTTGTTTGATAACATGTGTGAGGGGAGGCAAATTAACAGAGGGAAAAGAGATGAAAGGAATTTCTACATAAAGCAGTCCCTTGGCCAGACAGATGTACAAATTTCTTATCTAACATATAGCTCTACTCATTTTCTTTTTCTCATAACGCAATAGCAATAATGGCTTTGCATTCTGCACAAAGTGTAGAGAGATAATTTAAAAAAGATTTTTGGAGGCAGAGAATTTGCTATGAATGAATTTAGAATGAACAGATCTCTAAAAGTGTCTAGGAACAGATTAAGAACAGGACTCTAGCAGCCAGAGAGCTCTAGAGTCCACAGCCACCATTTACTAATGACATGACTTTAACTAAAGTAACCAGTTTCTTCACATGTCATTTTTCCTCATCAGTAAAGGGAGTAACAACAATATACACCACTTGTGGACTTTATAAGGATTATTGAGATAAATCATGTAAAATGTTTATAATAGGTTAACAATTTAAACACTTAAAAGATATACATGATTATTCCTCTGGATTCTTTTCTAAGTTACAGATTTCACTTCTTTACATACATATTCCGTGTATGTGTGTGTGTGTGCTGGAATTATTTAAAACAGTATTTTAAATGTATTTTAAAGTATCTTAAAATATACATATGGCTATTAGAATTTCCAGGCTCACAATTTTTCCAGGGACATCACTGTTTAAAAGGCTATTTTATTAGTTATATGTTTACTTGGTAAGTAAATGAGATAACTTTTAAAATTATGTTTTTCCCTAGTAATCCTTAAATCAACAGTAGCAACAAAAGTAATTTAGCATGGAACAAGCATTTCTCTAGTGATGTTATGTCAGTTTCTTTTTCCCTGTAATTTTGAAAGATAGTTATGATTTTTTTCAATTTTCACTTTCTTCAGCTACATTATATGAATGACAAATACCATTTTATTGTGATCTTTATTCCAAATAAGAATGACATGCTTTGCAAGGTTCCTTTGAAATAAATGATTTCCAGAGAGAAAAAAATGACTTTAAAAATTATGTCACCATATTGAAGTAGTAATGTAGTCTAAAACATAAAATATATTTATTCAAAATGTTGTAAAATGATACTTATTAGAGAAGATATATTCTGACTCTATTTTGGCCTTAGGATAAATTAAATTTGTGAGAAGACTAATATGCTATTACAGATAAATAATTAATAAGGAGAATTGCTTTGTGATGATACAAGGGGCCTCGGAGAGGAATTTTAGGAGAAAGAAAAACCAACCAACTCTAATTCTGTATGACTGAGCACATTAAGATGTCATTGGTATTCTCCCCATTCTCTGAAGTCAAAATTGCTTTGAGCTGGAAGACATAGCCGTCTTTTCCACAGTGATGTGTCCTACCAATTTTCTTCTTGTTTTTTGCCATCTTTTCACTAGGTATACAGAAATGTTTATGATGCAAAGAAAAAGGAAAAATCATTTACTTTCGGGAAAAATCCTTTATAAACTTATTAGTTCCATTCGACATGCCAAATATATTGCATTCTTGATTAAATAAAATGTGTTATTCATTTTCTTTTAAAATGTCTTGTCATTTCTTTTGCTTTAAGGATTTTGAAAAAAGTTTTCCTTACTGAAAATAAATCCACTGATTCTCTTTTGCCAAGAAAAATAATTTTCAGTAACAGCATAGTACTTTTACAAAAGAATATTTGGTATAGATGTAGCCCAAAACTTCATTTTGTGCTGAAGAGATGTGTCATATATCCCTCTGGTTTCAGAGATAGGTAGGTTCTCCTTGAAGCCCTTAAAGTTTTCTTTTCATGATCACTAGTTTGTATGAAGGTAGGAAACATGTCTATTTTATTCAGTAGCCCAGTGCCTCATACAAAGTAGAATCTTAAGAAGAATCTTTGAAAGAAAAACTTATGTTAGTACCACACAGGAAAACAACTGCAAAAACAAAATATTTGGCTACTTAATTATCTAGTTTATGTGACTTTTTATTCCTGATACTGATATTCAATTACTTAAAATTAATTGAACAATAGTTGAGGATAGAAAACAGTATGTAAAGGGCTGTTTTCCAATTATCAGTGTGAAAGAAATGGAGAACAGGTTTCGTCCTTACACGTTGGGCTCCTGGGAGGCTGAGTTGCCTCACATCTACATAACTGCGGGTGAAGTCCCCATCTCCTCTTCACTGGTTGATAAAATTGGATAAGGGGCATCTATTCCATATGGAGGACCAGTGTTCTATGATGAACAGTGACTTCTTAGGCAACTCTGTACGAAGATCCACAAATGGAATGCACAAATGAGTCTCTTGTGAAGTACGGGCTCCTGATTTTCTGTTTCCTTAAGTTCTTCCTGGCCTGAGAAACGGCAGCACAACCCTGGGCCACAGCAAAGCACTTGGCTGGCAAAGCTACGACTATTTGGAAATTCTGATTAGGAAAGCAGAGTTCAGTATGCATGGGCCTCCTTAGAGGACGGCCATTAATATCTCAGAGACATGACTCACATTTTTCCTTTCTTAGCAAAGTTTCTTTTAAGGTTAGGAGCTTGCAAAACATAGCTATTTAAATAGATAAAATGTTAATAAGCTTTTAATAAATAGAAATTCATATTAGAAATGAACCAGCCTACATTTAACCCATTGCAGGATGCCGTGTATTGGTAATTCCTCTATCCTTCCTACACAAGCTTCTGAACAGAGAACACTTTGCGGAAGAAGCTGTGATGACATCATACAAATGACGCTAGACATCAAACAAGTCATATCCAGAGACTGCGCTGTTTTATGTATCTTTTTTTTTCTGAGTCGGCCATTTTATCACTATGCGCAAATCGAATTGGAATTTAAAAACCTACTGAATTTCTTCACAATTATCTTCTCTCTAGAGCACTGTGAGAGAAAGACATTTGCAGAGTGTCTTCAGATGTTCTCCCAGGTAGCAGTCTTTGAATTTCCTCTTTTTCATCATACAACTTCTTCTTTAGACCCTATTAAATAATGGGATTGGCCAGCTTCCCTAGTAGATTAAATTCATTGCCGCTTTAAAGGCTTGTTTCCACACTGGAAAAAATGCAAACACATTAACTGGCATGAGTCTTTTAGAGCTCTCAGGTATATTCCTCTATCTCTGGACCATTTTGTGGAACCTCTGGAGAGATCAGTCGCAAGGCTAATACTGACGATGAGGACAGCTTCTTCTCCCCTCTACTGAAAAGCACGAGCACTCTCCTGCCCTCTAAAATTTCCATGTTAAACCGGAAATGACTTTAGAAGACATACATTTAATAGAAGGAGCTCAGGCTCAGAGAACTGAAATGACTTCTCTAAGGCTACATGAGTTAGAGAGCAGAGCCAGAACTAGAAACCAGACATGCTCACTGATTGTATTATGCAGATAGGTAGCAGGACAGGGACCTATCTGCTTCATTTTGATGAGATTATTTTCTGTGCTTAATTTGCAGTCACTCCATGAGGCTTGCTTAGTCAGCTTCATGATGACTCTTGATATTGACTAGATGATGGCTGCTTTAGATGGCCCGTAAGGTTAGCAACGACTAGAAAATCAAAAACCCAGAAATGTCAAAGTCTTTCTTTTTAAAATCAGTTTCAAAAGATGGTATAATAAGGTTTCTGGAACCTATACCTAGGAAGTGTATGCTATATTTGAGTTTTTACACTCTCATTTGATTAATTGACAAATTGCCCTCTAATGTGGTTGTGCCAAGCTAACATTTACGATGTGCTCACGCACCAAACATTGTACTAATTATGTTACGCACATCAGCTCACATTGTTTTTATATGAGTTTTAAACATTTGGGTGTTATTTTATTATCTTCCTTTAAAGTTAGAGAGGCACTTGGGAAATGAAGTAATTTGTCGAGGGTTGTCCAGCTTGGAAGTGGCAAAATCAGGACTGGGACTTAGTCTGATTCTGGAACACACACACTTTACTTGTCAGTACCACCTAATCTACATTGTCCCTAGTACTTCAGACTTTTTGGTGAATATGTTTGATTAATTGTATCTTTCAATTTTGTGCTGTTTAGTAGTGAGGTTGAATTTTTTTTCGTATTTCTTTCATTCTCTTCTGTGTATTGGCTTCTCGTTTTCTGTTGAATCATTTGCCTTTTTAATTACCACTTATAAAAGTTCCTTATACACCCTAAATATTCCGTTTTACTTGTTAGTGGGTATTACAATTTCTACCAAAATGTGGCTTGTTAGTGAACTTGTTTAAGATGCCTTTTGTTTTGCATACATTTTTAATTTAAATGTAGTTGGACTTATCCATTTTCCCCCTAATGGTTTGTGGGGTTTTTTTTGGGGGGAGTGCTGGGGCTCGAACTCAGGACCTTGCCTTTGCTAGGCAAGTGCTCTACCACTTGAGCTAAATCCCCAACCGTGGTTTGTGCTTTTTAAGATCTTATTTAATTAATTTCTTCCCTGTTTCAAGGATCTAAAGATACTCATCCATATTTTTATTGAAAATTTTAACATTCTGGCATTCAAATTTAGAAATTTAGATACATATGGAATTAAATTTTATTTATGTGGTGAGGTAAGGATACAGTATTAATAGGTACACACCAATAATTACAACAGTATTTATAAAATATATGATCATTTCCACACTGATTTGTAATTCTACTTCTCTCTTATACACACATTAGCTCTCTCTTTCCTATCTTCCAATCAATGACACATTTTGTTGTTGTTATTGTTGTTTAGCTATTGGAGGTTGAACCCAGGTCCTTTGCACTGAACTGTATCACCAGCTCTTTTATTATTTTTAGTTTTGAGACAAGGTCTTGCTAAATTGGCCTATCTTCAAATCCTCCTGTTTCAGCTTCCCAGAGTGCACCACCATGCCTGGTTATATAAAAGCACATCTCTTTATCATATTTTTATATAATTCTTGTTATATAATGGAGTGAGTTCCTCAAAATTCTCTTGGTTATTCTTGCTTTCCCATCTGAATCTCAGAAACTGTTTAGAAGCTTCAATAAAACCTCTGCTGAAATTGTGATTGGTATTACATTGAACCAACAGAAAAAAATTTGCAGGAGATTGGCATCTTCATATTACTGTCTTCAAATTTGTCACTATTATATCTATCTATCTAGATCTTTAAGAAAGTCTTCCCAAAGAACATTTTATATTTCTCTGTAAAATTTGTACACAGCTTTTACTAGGTTTTTTTAGTTCACGTTTTTACTGATATTGTTGTTATAGCTTTACAAAATTACATTTCATATTTGTTTCTGTGTGACATGTTAAAAATTTAGTTGAGTTTTATAAATTTGTATTATCGCTCAGTGCCCTGGTTGAATCTTAAAATTCTAAGAAATGCTTATATAACCTCTTGCATTTTCTGTGTAGACAATCTTTTTTTATGAATACCAACAATTTATGATCTTATTTTCTCATTTTAACATCTTTTTAAAATTTTCGTAAGGAACTGGCTGACACTGTTGAGTACAACTGGTGATAGTATACATGCTTTTTCTTTTCATGATCTTACATAGGATACTTGTAAGTTTCACCACTGACCATGCTACTTGTTCTGAGTTTTTAACAGATCATTATTGGGGCTGTCAAAAACTATTTTCTAGGTTCTGTACAGTTAGAGCTTTCTGAGCAAATTTTACTAAAACTGACGTCCTGTACTAAGAAAAAAATTTAGGAAGGTAATCTCAGAGAGAGACAGAGACACAGAGTGGAGAGAGGCCTGATGATAAAGCCCCTCTGCATTTTTCCAGGGCTAAGGCCAGGCCCAGGACACGGGACTGTAACTTTTAAAAACCAGGAAAGTCATGGCCAAATTGGGAAGAGATTGTCATTTTAGATATTCCACTAGAATAAAGTGATAGAATGTTTAGAACATTCCCTGACACATACTTAGCAAATATTTGAGAAGTGAATGTATAAGAAGTGAATGTAAAAGTGAATGTATTTTTATCTCAAAGGAAAAAAAAAATCTGTACTCATCAGATATTCACTCAAGGGGAGAATAGCCAAGTTCTCAGCTGTAGCTCTTGAAACAGTACAAAGACCAGCTGCTTTTGGTGGGACGGGGTCACTACAAAGGAGAGTGAACACAGATAGCCCTCAGGACAAGGCATTCCTCACGGGCTGTTCACGGTATTGGGAGACTGACTGGACATTTTGAAGTGTCTATGATGAAGGCTCTCGCTAGTCTCCTAGTGGCCAAGGGGGGCATACCTCCATTCCTGCTCCAGCAGGTTTTCTAATTTGGGGCAAGTTTTATGGGTAATGGAAATGAGAACTATCGCAAAACTCATTGTTCCTCTATTATGTAAAGATTTAAGGACTAACTGACAGATGTTTCTCTCTTTCCAGACAGCCTGCCTGTCCATAGTGTTACGTTAAGTGCTTACAAGGTAATGAGCACCTCGGAATGGGGAGAGGTGAAGCAGAGGAACACACAGGATCCTGGCTGCGCCGTAAGGTACGCTTTCAGAGAAAGGATAATATTTGAATGAAGATGTTTCAAAATAGGGACTTTGGGCCCTCGCAGTAGGCCATAGTTAGTGTAAGAGGTATGCTCTTGATCAAACAGTGTATTTAAAACACATTTTATAAAGGTGCAGAAGAGTCAAGAGACATATGAAAAGGGGGATAAGATCCTAATTGGTGCCCTGTTCTGCTGCCTAATTCTGAGAAGCCTCCTCTCCCAGCCCAGCCATTATTTCTTTATGGAGATAATGATGTTCATGTTAATAGCATTGCTAACTGGGACAACTTCCTAATTCTTAAAGGAGGGTCCAGTTTATTAGAGTGGTTTTGTTCGCTTTGATTTACATAAATGTGATTCTGGGATAGCCAAAACAATACTTTTTAAGTGTTAAGGGGGATAATATAATGTAATTGTGCTAAATTCACCTAAGTTGCATTCAGGGATCTGAAAATTCCTGTTTGAATCACAATATTGTTCTTCAGCCTGATCAATGCTGAACAGCAGGAAAGGAGGATTTATTGGCACAACTTAAAAACTATTCAAGTCATTTAAAGAGACCAAATAAATTCTTTTCTCATTTTTTTCTTTGTGAAACCTTCTCTGTTTTCATCACAAAAAAATAAGGGAGAAATCCAATTTTTAAAAATGTTAAAAATATATAACACATGGAAATATGGTGAGTTCTACAACATGATCCAGAAATAACCCTGCACTTCTGTGCAGTAAAACAGAGATGTATTGCAAAATCCCCTGTGAGATGGCAAAGCAAAACAGATCTAGGCAGAACTGAAAAGGAAACACTGTTTAATCAAATGCTGAGAGTAAAGGGATAAATTCAGTCTATAAACCATATAAACCATAACGGAGAAGCATGATAGAGCTAGGTTTTAATCCTATTACAGGAGAAGAAGGTGCATGCTAAGCTGGAAATTATTGCAATTACCTACACTGGTGATTTACAGGATGGTGAAGAAAAAAGTAATGAAACCAATTTCTCTCTCACTTGTACTGGAGGATTTCTCAGGTCTCTGAAAACGGAATGGTAGAAAATTAGAGCAGAAGAATGTAATGCTAAAAAAGTCCTGCACAAACATTAAGAAATCTAATAAAATAATCAGAGCGGGTTAGGGAGAGGAGAATAAAGGTGAAGATTTAGGGAGCATTGTTTATGAAACTCTCCCATGTAAGAATTTCTTAAGGCTGTCCTTTTCTTTCTCTGTATAGCTACCTTTCTCCCTCCGGCCTTTCCTTTAACAGGTGTGTAGCATTCTAAATCTAATAAAAAATATAATGTGGTTGATGCTTCCTAACACCCAACATTCAACACTGTTTTTTCTTTGATTCTGAATTGTGAGGGTCATATTTTTCTTACTTTACTTCTTTTGTGGTGATATATGTATATAAATATATCTATGTGTGTTTATCATTAGATCACTTTATATACTTTATAATACTTCTCTGCCAGGTAGAAATTAAGAGTACTCTCATTATTAAGTGTGTCTGCGATGGAGGGGACACAAGTGGCTACCAACAGATGATTATTCTACATCGTCTGTTTTAATCATCCTCATTCTCAGATAATCATTTCCAGGTCCTAATTCTTTCATTTGTTCTCATAACTTTTCTTTCACAACTTCAAAACCATACCTGTACCTTCTCTTAACTTCTCTGGTCTAGTGCCTTTATTTATAATTGCCTTTCCTAATATTGATTCTCTTTCTCATTCTTGCATTTTTTTTTCCTCTTGAAGACCTCGGTTCTTTGAATCTGCCTCCCTACGTGTCCTTTCTCTCTCCTTTCCTACCCTTCTCTTCTCCTTTGCTTACTCAAGGCCGGCATGCTCTCTCTCCTGGGGAATCCCCTCCCAGACAGCAAGCACTTTCATTTATGCCAACTGCCTCCTCCCAGTAAGATCCTTCCAGGGACTTTGTTTTAGACATACTGGAAGAAGTGCAGTATAGTAGGTAGAGACATCTCTGGTCCTATGTATTCTTTGTTATTATTATAACATCCTATATATTATTTGTCTATAAGGGTCTTGTTTTCTGATTTATAAAGATAAATCCATAAAGAGAAAATACTGCTTAAACCAACAACTCCTGAGTCACTAGAGTGGGTAAGAATTTCTTTTTCTACCAGTGTTAAATTTACTCACTTTCTTAATTGGTCTCCTATCACAGCTCACTTAGAAGAAACTGCTTCTGAGGTTGAATATTGTTCAGTAGTTAAAGGAGGACTGATAACCTGCCTCTGGAGTTCTTCCTCTTGTAAACCCCCCCACATCTAATTAAGACTGAATGCTGGGCTCCAAGTGATTACTGATTTTTTGAAGTGACCAAGCCTGTAACTTAACAGTGCTCCATGCTACCAGTTAAATCAGGAAGTCTCCCTTTCAGAGAGGGTTGCCTGTGAGGGATGGGAGCTCCCCTATTCTCCTAACTGGGACTTGGACACCACTCTCTGGTTAGGAAGCTGCTCCAGATGTCCTCAGTTACCAGCAACCACCACCAGTGTCTCCCTTTATACCCTACAAGTTGCTGGAGTTTGGTAGCTGTGATGGTTAATTTTGATTGCCAGCTTGACAGATTTGAGAGATGAGTAAATCGCACTTCTGGATTGGAGTAGGTCATGGCTATGTGACCTTGGGGACTATACCTGGCCCCTGGCCCTTTCCTCTGCATAATATGTCTGCTTGGGAGCCAGCTGAGTGTGGACTGAAACTGTGAGCCGAATAAAACTTCTCTCTCTCTCTCTCTTTTCTTTTTTCGGTGCTGGGGATTGAACCGAGGACCTTGCACTTATGAGGCAAGCACTCTGTCACTGAACTAAATTCCCAGCCAAACTTCTCTCTTTTAAACTGTGTATTTCAGGTATTTTGTTCCAGCAATGGAAAGGTGACAAATACAGGGGTCAAGGAGGATCAAAGAATAGATAAGGTGAGATTATTTTGTAGCTTTTATTGTTTTGCTACTTTCTATGTAGAAGCAAAGACTAAAGATTTTTTTACCTTTTGCATTTTGATGGAATATTTCTTTGGATCACATCTGTCTAACCCATCCCGAGAGACTTCATTAAGGTCTGATTTAGCAATAATAGAAATTGAGGAAATTTGAAACTTAAATATAATAACTACCTGTCATGACTGGTTTTTAAAAAGTGACAGTGATGCCACAGTGCAGAGGTACTTCTCACTAATCAGAACATCTCCTTCCCCGACTTCTGCAGTCTAATTAAAATTAGGCTCCATTGCAATTGTTTTGCCTTAGCCCTCTCATTTCAGGTCATTCCATCTGAACCTCTGAGACTCTAAAACAGCCTCAGGCATCCAAAGTCAAGGTCTGATGCCAGAGCCAGATAACTGGAGCCTCACTCACCAACTGGCACACAGTTCCAAAAAAGATGATTTTAGTAATTATCGAAGGCTGTTCAAGACTTCAAAATTATTTTATGCTTAAAGAGAGAAAAATACTTTTATTTTAACAGATATGATAATCTATTTTTCAAAGAGAAAAATCATTTGTGAATATTGTTATGAATGTTTAAAAACAGAACTGAATCACCCAGTCACTTTCAGGGTGAAATGCTTTCCTGACCATCTCTCAGCAGTCCCTAGTCCCTCATGCCAATTTTGTTTCCATTCCCAGGACAGGGATGAAAAGTCCTGGGCTCTGGAACTGAGCAAGGATGGCAGATCCACGGGAAAACGAAATTGTGTATCCAGAGTAGAAATAATAAAATATCAACTACACCAAACCGACCGTACACACCACTGGTCTGAAGGAGGATGAAGAGACACACAAAACCTGTCCTAAAAGGCAAGTGTGTTTGGAGATAGTGGGTCAGAACAGAGCTGTTTTGGAGAACAGCAGGTGACAGAGGCCAGCTTCACTGTGAGGCTGTTTTCTGCAGCCACTCTCAGAGATGAGGGAGCTTCCAAATGTCTTGGGAAGACAGGTCTTTCCTTCCTTTTGACTCAAAGTTTGAGGCTCAAGATGCTCAATAGCATAACTGCATTTGAGGACACTATGAGTCACTGAAAGTGGGCAGAAAGACTTGCAACCAAGATCAACCTTGGAAAAAAATGTTAAGTGGAGGAACTTTTGTTCTTCTACCCTATTCTTTAGCCCCAGACAGCATATCACTTGTGGGGGATGGTAGTACCCACTGTTGAGTTTTATTCATGTAAATTTGATGAGACCTAACAATTTTCACTGATGCAGGTGCCAGATAAGTGATGGTCTCAGGTCCTGTGCTTACAGGAACTCAAGCTAGTCCAAAGGAAAACACACACTTCTCCTTCAGAAAGTAGCTAGATTTAGCAAACACAAATTAAACAGCAACAAAACAATGATGCCTACATACATTTGACTTTCAGATCGACAATGTACATACTTTTCTTAGTATAGCTGTATCTCATGCAATATTTGAGATGTATTTATAATAAGAAATTATTCACTGTTTATCTGAAATTCAAATTGAACTGGCTCCATAACACTTCTAACTTTACTCCCAAGGACAGCACTAGTGTCTGCTCTTCATTACCTATCTTCTGAAACGGATCTGTACGTTTTAGAGGAGAGACATTTCACCATATCATTTCTGGGGAAACGGAGAAATTAGTTAATATGCCCAAAGTTGGGCAATTAGCACGTTGTAGTCCCTAAATTTAAACTCTGCTGTGCCTGCCTCTAAAGTTTACTATGGCTCTTCCTCCACATCTCAATAGACAATAGAGGAAAGAGGGATAAGAAAACATGTCAGTCAGATTTTACCTGTTTTTCATAAATTTTTCCTTCTTTGTGATAATTAGGGTGTATTTTAATTTGATCAAACAAAGAGATCAAAATATAGTGTTACAGTGATAGGTGAGCCACCACCCAGAATGGTTCAATAGCTCAGTCCCAGGAGATAATTTGAAAATTCAGATTCTAAATTCTTCCACCTTACCTGGCTCACCACCAAGACCACATTCCAACCCAAGCAAGAGTGAAAGAGTGAGCTAATCCAGGGAAGGCAACTTTATTTTTAAAACTGGTACAGAAATTGTACTTTCTTCTCAGAGACGCATCATATATGTATATGTAATTGTCTTCTTTAATCTGGCAAAGTAATATTTTTCTAGTGTAGAACAAATCTTGCATTCATGGGATGTACTCAATCATGATGTATTTACTTTTTTACTAATTTTCTAATTTACTTTGCTAATATTTTGTTAGAGCTCGTGTTTATGTCTATGAGTGAAGTAAGTTTATATTCCCCTGATATTGCCTGTATTTAACTTGATATATCAGATTATACTAGCCTCATAAAAATGTGTGGTATTTTCTTTTTCTTGTTTCAGAAAGGATTTGCATATTTAGATTTAGTCTTTTCTTGAAAATTTGGTAAAACTGAGTGGTAAATTCTTTTAAGTAGTTTTTAAATGACTATTTTTAAATATAAAATCAATTTATGTTTTCCTATTGACTCTGTTT
>PVJO010025772.1:0-22176 GCA_004026905.1 Hystrix cristata
GGGGGAAGGGAGTGGGTCATGGGGGCGTGACCTTGGGACACCCCCCCTTCTCTCTGGCTCTCTCTGCTTCCTGGCTGCTGTGAAGGGAGCGGCTTTCCTCCCCTAGTCCCTTCCACCACTATGTTTCTGCCTCACCATAGGCCTAAAAGCAGAGGAGCCACCCAGCATGGACGGAGCCCTCTGAACTGTGAGCTTGAATTAAAAAACAACAACTGATACAGTGGTTACTTAATGTATCCTTGTAGCTAACCAATCTCCTGTTGATGGACACTAAGTTGCATGCTTGCTTTTTTTTTTTTTTTGGTTTTTTAAAACATGGTAGCCCAGGCTGGCCTTGACTCTCAGCAATCCTCCTGCCTCAGCCTCCTGAGTGCTGGGATTACAAGTGTGCACCACCACACCCTGGTTGGATGTTTAGGTTTCTAATAGAAGGTGAGCCAAGGCCAGTGAGCAGCCTCACCCTCCAGGGTGGGAATTCATGTGGGGATTATCATCTGTGTGTGAGATGAGTCTACCAACATCCCTGACTCAGAGTCAGTCAGCACTCAACATTGCCCTCCCGCACAGCAGAGCCCCGCTGACCAGAGGCGGCAGGGACTCCCGACTCCGGCCTCGGGCAGGCCTTTCTCCCGACCACCGGGCTCCTGCGTGCTCTGCTCCTGCCCCTGGCCACCCGGCCTCAGAACACTGTGGGTATCAGAAGGATGCCCCGCAGCAGGGCGAGATCAGCAGCCGCATCCTTCTCAATCAGGCCCTGCTGTGAGCGGGGCGGAGCCAGCTCAAGGAGCCCCATTAATCATCAGATTTATCTCAGGAAGCAAGCTGGGGCTTTTCGGGAAGAGTCCAAGGGAGCCTTTCTGTCAGCCCAGCTGGAGACGTTAACTCAGGCGTGGTGCAGCGCGCACCTCAAGGTGAAGCCAAGCCAGTCACCTCCCAGGACAGCGCAGTGCAGTGACAGCCAGGAAGCACCAAGAGGCCACGTGCGTTGTCCCTGGACACGCAGTCTGCACAGCAGAGCAGCCACGCAGGACAGGTGCTGGGCAGGCCGCTGGGGTGACATCGCTGAGGGCCTCCCGCCAAGGGCTCCCTTAAGCCCAAGTTAGCTGGGGACCTGAGCACCGCTAGAAAAGACAGTGCCCTTTCGGCGACAGGCGGCATGGAACAGAATGTGTGCTGAGCTGTGTGAAGAGAGCGAGGTGAAGGTCGTGGGGTCGGGCTGTCAGTGCAGCGATGCTAACAGCAACTATACGGGAACCGGAGCAGCAGCGAGGCCTCCCGGGGTCAGCTGCTGGAGGGACACGGTGGCTGTGATGGGTCGGGTGGGAGTCGCATTTCAGGAGGGATCAGCAACAGAAATGAAGAGCCAGGAGCGGCTGACCCACCTGCAAGCAGGCCCTTTAGTCACGGCGATCTGTGCGAGGCCGGGATGGTCCAGCAGTATCCATAATGTCCCCGCGACGCTCAGCCCGGCCCAGGGGAGGCTCAGATCCCCTGCAGTCCTACAGTCCGGGGTCGGAGTCCTGCTCCGACGGTGGCAAGCCTCACGCAGCACTGTGCGGCTGGGGCAAGACAGCTCCCAGCAGAGAGTATCCAGCTTCGGCTCCGAGCCAGGGCTGGGCCACTAGGATCTGTGAGCTCGGGAGTTCAGGCCAGGGCTGCCTGCCCCCAACAGGAGCGGAGTGAGGGAAGGAAACGGCCAACATCAGGCAGCCGGGAAATTCCTGTTCACATCTCAGGAAAGGTATTTAAGGCCTCTTCATCCTCTTTCCCTGAAATCCCTTCACCACGTTTTAGTGAGTCAGGGTCTATTCGGTGATGCCCGCCACTGCCACGGCTGCCCCGAGGCATCCCCAGAAACACCCCCAGGTCTGCTGATTTTCTGGGGGGACTCACAGGGCCCAGCTTACAGCCACACCAGGGCCACAATTCATAACAGCAAAGTGTACAGCAAAATCAGCAAAGGAAAAGGGTGCACGGGGTGTGTCCTGGGGGTAACTGGCCACGAGCTTCCAGCGGCCTCTCTGCAACAGGGTCACACAGAACACACTTAAAAGTCCAGAGAGCCAGAGGGACAGTCACGCCACTGCCTGGCTCAGCGTTGGCGGCCCCCCGGCCTTCGCTCCCCAGCTCAGCGAACCTTGACCTGTGTGCAGGCCAGGCCCCAAGAGCAGGGTGAATGTGTCACAGCAAGGAACAAGCTGTCCCCACGGGCTGGGGAGGTGGCAGGTGGGTGGCACTGAGCCCTTCTCCACCACTGGACGCTTCTAGACCTATAAGCCCCGCCCCAGCTTTCTTGGCTGGAAATAAACTCATGGAGCTGAGGTGGACATGGGAGGAAATCTGCAAACCATCCGGGATGGGTAGAATAAAACAGCCTGCCGTCACCACGCCTGCTGCCCGAATCACCTAGAAAATTGAAGGCCGGGCATGGTGGTGAGTGCCTGTGATACCAGCACTGAGGCAGGAGGGTTGCTGTGTGTTTGAGGCCAGCCTGAACTACATAGTGAGACCTTGTCTCAGGGGAAAAAAAAACAAAAAACCCACAAAAACTAATATGTAGACTTTGGAGCTCTATTCCCACCAGGTCTGTGACCGCGGGGACAGGTGTTTGGTGTAGTCCTGCGGTTAGAATAACCTGGTTCCCGATCGAGTTCCACCCTGCCACTTGCCAACTACACAGCCTGGGAAGGTCTGCCCTGTGCCCCATCTCGGACTGCTGGCTGCCGTTGCCATTGTCAAAGCAACAGCAAGAGTTTCTAGGGACAGGCGTACAGCAGGCCCAAAGCATTGTCCTGGAGCCCTGGGGTAAATGCCAGCGCCACCTTCCATCTTCAGGAAAGCGAGACCCCCAAGGCCATTCACTCTACCTTCTCAGTGCTCAGGGGTGCTGGATCCTGGCCAGGGCCAAGGGCACAGCCTCTATCCCAACACTCAGCTGCAGCCCTGCCCCCGAAGGCCACCAATCCCCATCAGCTCCCTCCAATCCCCCCCCAAAATTTTTATGGTTCACAAAATGAACCATAAAAATTAATGCAGCCCACACTGTGTGCCAGGTCCTATTCCAAAGACTAGTGCTTTATCTCACAGAATACCACATTGTGCTATTACTGTTCCCATTTTACAGATGGGGAAACCGAGGCTCAGGGGGTTGATGACTTTCTTCAGCCACACAGCAGCACAGCCAGGTTGCAAACCCCAGTACCTGTGCCTCTAACCTCCGAGGAACACAACCCTCTCATTCTCGGTCTAATATACGCATTAGCTTTGCAAGCAGAGCTTTGAAACTAGCCCCCAGTTGTCGCCCAAGTCCCTCCCAGTAGCAACGCCGAAGTTATCCCCACCCCCAACCCTCACCCAAGTGAGCTGAGGCCTCTGAGCTTTGGATCTGGATGGCAAAGATCACAGTCCTCAGCCGGGTACTGGACTTGGCTTCTTGCCCCGGGGGGTTTTGCCCCTGACGCCAGTGGGCCGGGACAAGCACCACCCCTTGCCTGGCAGCGTGGCCTGGGCTCTGCGGCCGCCAGACGGGTGTTCAGGCTGCACTCTGGTCCCCAACCCCGGAGGCTGCATCCAGCTACCCCCAGGCCCCCCGTCAGTCTTGTGGGACGTGTGACTGGGACCAACCATGGTAAGTGTCCCTCTGAGTGTGACGCTCCGCGGCAAGACTCGAAGCCCCCGGGCTGGAGCTTCTGAGTCTCACTGACCCTTTCTTTCTCCCTAGACTACGTACAGCGACAAAGGGGCAAAGGTAAGCAGGAGGGGAGTGTGGGGGCTAGAAGAAGGTCAGGAGACCAAGAAGGGATGGCTACCCAGAGCACAGGAGTGACGACAGTAGACTCATGCCATATGCAGGTGCACACGCTGGGCTTGATCCTGGCCTGCCCCGGCCTGAGCTGGACTCAACTTCACCCTTCCAAAAAAAATGACTAATGGGCTGGGGATTTATCTCAGTGGTTAGAGTGCTTGCCTAGAGTGAAAGCACAAGGCTGTGAGTTCAATCCTCAGCACCAAAAAAAAAAAAAAAAGACTTCTTAAATCCCCGCCAATCTGTTGATCCTGCCTGGAAGTTCTTATTAAAGTCTGCTTTAAATACATGCTGCTCTAGCAGGTGTGGTAGCACACACTTGTCATCCCAGCACTGAGGAGGCTGAGGCAGGAGGATCGCTGCGAGTTTGAGGCCAGCCTGAGCTACATAGCGAGACCCTGTCTCAAACAAAAATTTCATGCTATTCCACCACAAAGCTCTTCCCCTCTCTGAAAAGCAGACAGGCCTTCTGAGGGAGCCTTTGGATCCTGAACCTCCAGAGCTCACTCTCCGCAGAAGTATTTTATGAGGCCAGGCAAGATGGGGTTCAGCTTCTCCCAGGTCTGAGGCTGCAGTCGCAGAGGGGGAAGGGGCCCTTCTCCACTTCCGGGCCCTAGGCCTCACCCCTGTCTCTGCAGCCCGAGCGAGGCCGGTTCCTCCACTTCCACTCCGTGACCTTCTGGGTGGGCAACGCCAAGCAGGTAGAGGGCCGAGGTGTCGTCGGCCGGAGGGGTCGCGGGGCGCGGGCTGCGGCAGCGGCGGCCGGGATTGGCTCCGGTAGGGGAGGGGCAGCACTCGGATCTCTGCGCAACCGGAGCGCGGATCCTGGCAGCAAACTCCTCCCAGGGCAGCCTTTTCCTCCAGGGTCTTTGCACCTGGGGCTCGAGGGCAGCCGGAGCGCGGGGCCTCCCGGAATGACGCCACCCGCGTGAAGCCCGCTGCCCCTGTCCTCCAGGCCGCTGCCTTCTACTGCAGCAGGATGGGCTTCGAGCCGCTGGCCTACAGAGGCCTGGAGACCGGCTCTCGGGAGGTGGCAAGCCACGTGATCAAGCAGGGCAAGGTGGGTCCCCCACTTTGGCCGCGCACCTCCCTGCAGTGCATTCCTGCTTCACGATGCACAGCAGTGCGTACCTGCAATCTTTGTACTCTGGGAGGCTGAGGCAGGAGGGTCGCAAGTTTGGGACCAACCTGGGCAAGTGAGCACGACTGTGTCTGAAAGTAAAAAGGGCTGAGGATGTAGCTCAGTGACAGGGACCTGGATTCAATCCCCACTGCCATTGGGGGGAAAAAAAATAGCACAACAGGGCTGGTTCCAGGATGCATAGTTCAGCCCTCCTGGCTGGTCCTCCAGGTAGCTTTGCACAGCCTTGCAAGAAACCTTCCTGATTCTGCCTCCTTCTCAGCCTGGCCCAGCGTGGCCACACAGAGGTTCAGGGAACCCAGGACGTCAGAGCAGACGCTGAAGCAGTGGTCTGGTCCCCGGGATCCCTGGGCTTCAGGCCCCAGGGCAGGGCTGGCACCGGAGGGCTCCAGACCTCCAGATCAGGGGACCCTGAGGCAGGAAGAAGCCCCGAGGCTGGGTCCTTTTGCTCCACAGGGTGCCTCAGGGCGGGGTGGGGGGGTGCCTGGGCCGCTGGCCATGCCCTTCTCCTCTGTTTCAGATCGTGTTTGTCCTCTCCTCCCCACTGAACCCGAGGGACAAAGGTGAGGGCCCAGGCTGGCCACTTGGCCCCGGGATCGGGCTCAGCCAGGGCGCCTGGGGTGCAGCGCGGCCTGGAAGCCCCGTGTCAGCTTCCCTGCTGTCCACAGAGATGGGCGACCACCTGGTGAAACACGGTGACAGCGTGAAGGACATCGCGTTCGAGGTGGAAGACTGTGACTACATCGTCCAGGTGACAGTGTGCCTGGGCTGACGCAGGACAGGGCTTGGCCGGCCCCAACTACCACGGGGACCCTAGCCAGGCCCTGACATCCCTAAGCTCCAGGGACAGCCAGCCTGCCCCTTCCGGTGTGTCATTTTGAGCCTCAGTTTCCACATCTGTAAAATGGAGAGAAGCACAGCACCTGGTTCACTGAGTTGTTAAAAGAGGAAACGAGTCGCTCTTATCATTTCTGGAGCACGACGCTGAGCCAAACACAGTGCTTCAGAGGAGTTTAGGGTGCCAGGCTTGGTGGTGCACGCCAATAATCCTAGCACTTGAGAGGCTGAGGCAGGAGGGTCGCCACAAGTACAAGACCAGCCTGGACTACGGAGTGAGTTCAAGGCCAGCCTGAACTGCATAGCAGAGATCCTGCCTCAAACCAAAAGAAAGGAGGAAAGAAAGAATGACTCTGTATCAAAAAGAAAAAGTCAGCTCATGTTCTTACTCGACTTTCCCTCACCCTGGTGGCAGGGACTGAGCCCAGGGCCACTGTCCACTGAGCTAGGTCCCCAGCCCTTTTTATTTTGAGACAGGGTCTCATTAAGTTGGCAAGGCTGGCCTTGAGTGTGGGATCTTCCTGCTTCAGCTTCCCAAGTGGCTGGAATGACAGGTGTTCATCTCTACAGTTGACCCACCTACTCTTTTTAGAGAGAGAAACTGAGGCCTGGAGAGGGGGCAGGGCCACAAAGTGAGGTATAAGAGGCAGGGTGGACCCCCACCTCCCACACGGTTTGTCTCCCTTCACCCCATCTCTGCGCCCGGGCCTCAGTTTCCCTCCCTGCCCAATGCACCCAGGCACAGGTGTGGCATGGAGGGTAACGACTGAAGCCGGCTGGGGTTTCCGCTTGAGTCGGGGCCACCAAAAGCCACCCAGCAGGAGCAGCAGCAGGGCTCTGGGGCTCCCCACGGCCCTCACGGCTCCCACCACCCCATCTCCCCACAGAAAGCCCGGGAACGGGGTGCCCAGGTCGTTCGGGAGCCGTGGGTGGAGCAGGACCAATTCGGGAAGGTGAAGTTCGCCGTACTGCAGACGGTGAGCTGGGCTCGGTGTCCCCAGGCGCCTCCGTGCTGTCAGAGCCCACCGAGATGCAGGACCGTGAACGCACCCCACTATCGCGCCCCTCCAGCGTGGCCTCCTGCCTGCCGGCCAGCGTGCAGGGCCCGATGGGAGCACCAGCCGCCCGCTCTGGGCGTCCCTCCCTCCCCACCGCGAGGTGACAGCAAGGGTTGGGAGAAGGAAGCCCGGCCCGGCACGAGCTGCGCGTCTGCGGCAAGCCACCGTCCCACAGGGCGGCCGGACTGGCCACACGCGATAGCCTGCAGCGTGTCAGAAACAAACGGGGAGCGACTTGCCCGGGATCTTTAGGGTCACACTCGGTGGAAAGCGGGGCTGCATCGGTGGGGCTGAGCCGGCTGCTTCCCGCCTGCAGTACGGGGACACCACGCACACCCTGGTGGAGAAGATGAGCTATGCCGGCAGCTTCCTGCCTGGATTCGAGGCCCCCAGGGTCAAGGACGCTCTCCTTTCCAAGCTGTGAGTGGGTGGGCAGACCACAGCCCTGCTCCTCGGTGGGGGCTTCCCGAGTAGGCGCTGGGAGTCGCACAGGGCCAGGTTCGAGTCCTGCCTGTGTCATTTCGCAGTCATTTGACCTTGGCGGGTCATCCCATCTCTCTATGCCTCAGTTTCTTCATCTGTAAAATGGGATCTCGATAGCATGTGAATTCACAAAATAAAGTGCCTGGCCCATAGGAAGAGCCACCTAAACATGACCTGTTTAGGGGTGAGTGTGGAGGTAAAGATGGAGGCAGCCTTCTTACCCCCCAATCCTTCCCTTTTCCAGGCCCAGCTGCGGCCTCGAGATCATCGACCACATTGTGGGAAATCAGCCCGATCAGGAGATGGTGTCTGCCTCGGAATGGTGAGCCCCGGTCCTCTGCCACCCCAAAGGAACAGACCCTGCCCCAGTTCTGCCCTGAGTTGGGAAATAGAGTGAGAGATGGTAGGATGGTAACCTCAGCCTGCTGAGTCATTCGTTCACTCTGAAACTCCACCAAAAAAGCCAGAGGAGGCCGAGTGTGGTGGCATACTTGGGAGGCTGAGGCAGGAGGCTCGTCATGAGTTTGAGGCCAGCCTGGGCTTCATAGCGAGTTCAAGGCCGGCCTGAACTACACAGTGAGACCCTGTCTCAAAATGAGACAAAACAAAAATGTACTTTATTCCAAGACACTTGAGCCTCTGGAGGACACTTGTCAGGACAAAGGACAAATCTGTGATGTGTACCATGTGACTGCTCTCCCCCCGGAAGCCTGCTCGGGGACATTTCCCGGAAGGTAGAAACAGAGGCGCTGCCCGGTCCCAGGATGGCACTCAGCGCCGTGTCCTGTTGGCCGCTCGCAGGTACCTGAGGAACCTACAGTTCCACCGTTTCTGGTCTGTGGACGACACGCAGGTGCACACAGAATACAGCTCCCTGCGCTCCATCGTGGTCACCAACTACGAGGAGTCCATCAAGATGCCCATCAACGAGCCAGCACCAGGCAGGAAGAAGTCACAGATCCAGGTGAGGAGGAGGACAGGAGGAGGGCTGGGGAGGAGGAGGGCGGGTCCGGGTGCAGAGCTGGGGTGACAGAGACTGCAGCTTCCTTGACTCCCCTCCTAGGAGTACGTGGACTACAATGGGGGCGCCGGAGTCCAGCACATCGCTCTCAAGACCCAGGACATCATCTCCGCCGTTAGAACCTCACTCCGGGGCCTCTGTCCCCGCTTTCGCAGCCCCAGGGACAAGTTCTGCAAAGGGAAAGGGATGGGGCAGTGGCCTAGAAGGATGACAGGGCGTCCTGGCACTCCTGTGCAGGCAGCGCCCACCCCGCCCCAGAGTTCGGTCTCTGCAGAACACACTGTGCTCTAGAGGCGGCAGGTGCCCAAGTGGCAGGACGCCTGCATCATAATCCTGGTTCTGCCAGTTCCTTGCCATGTGTCTCTGGGGGATTCAGTGCCCTCTCTGAGCTTCAGTTGCCTTAGTTTGAAAATGAAGATACTAGATGACAAGATGGGTTATGTCCTTTTAGCCAAATTAAACATCTTATATCTGTGGATCCAGCCCTTGCGGAGGGCTGAGCTCTAACTGTTCCCCAAGGAAGAGAGTCTATGTCCCGTTCGCTTCTGGCCCAACCTAGAGTTCTCTGCATGACCCTGGCAACTTCATTCATTCATTCATAGGTGTTTATTGAGCACCTACTTTGAGCCAGGTGCTATTTTTTTAGGGATGTGAGATACACTGGTAGCAAGTGATTTCTACCCTTATGATAAGCAGACTAAGTAAAATAAATAGGTGATGGTGAGCGCTCTGGAGGAACAGAAATCAGGGAAATGGGGATGCGAGGGAGGAAGGCGGTGCACATTCAAATTGCATAGCCCAGCAGTCCCACCTGCAGGGGCGGGGGGGAGATGCTGCTGTGGACAGGCCCCAAGCCCAGCCCCGCTCCACCAGATCCGCCACCTGCGTGAGCGAGGAGTGGAGTTCCTGGCTGTTCCATCCACGTACTACGTGCAGCTTCGGGAGAATCTCAAGTCGGCCAAGGTCCAGGTGAAGGAGAATATGGACGTGCTGGAGGTGAGCAGGGTCCCGGGGCAGGGGTGGGGGCCCTCTGAGAAGGGGCGACTTCTGGCTGGCCCCATATGTATTGTCTAAGCCCCTTCCCTGCACCAGCCACTGGGACACAGGAGGAAAACCAGGCCAGGTCCCTACTGGCATAGGAACTTCGTGCTGGGTGGGGATGGGGGCCAGGGACAGATGAGAGCGAGAGAAAAAAAAAGGAGTGTGCATACCCTGCAGAAAGTTACAATGCAAAGCCGGCCGTGGTGGCGCACGACTGTAATCCCCATACTTAGGAGGCTGAGTCAGGAAGATTGCTGCGAATTCGAGGCAGGTGGGCTGCATAATGAGTTCAAGCCCAGCCTGAGCTACACAGCCAGATCCCATCTCAAAAAAAAAAAAAAAATGTAACCTGGAGGCTACTCTATAAGGAACAGTCAGGGAAGTCCTCTCTGAGAAGGTAATGTTAACAGAAATGTACATGAGAGGTCTCTGGCCATGTGAAGGGCTGAGGAAAGCGTGCCCCTAGCAGAGGTGACGGCAGGCACAAATGTCCTGAGGCAGGCGGAGCAAGCTCCAGGTGTCTCACATGGATAAAGGTAGCATTAGAGAAGTGATCTAGGGCAGGAGGTAGGCAGGGACTGATTCCTCTTGTAGGCTGTCAATGACTTTGGAATTTGTTCTTCTGTAGTTAGAAACCATTGGAGGTTTCGTTGGGGTTTTTGTTTGTTTGTTTTGTTTTGTTTTTGGTACTTGCTAGGCAAGCACTCTAACCATTGAGCTAAATCCCCAGCCTGTTGGTTTTGTTTTTAATACTTTTGTTGGTATAGAACCCACATACTATAGACTACCTTTTTTTTTTGACAACCTTTTTAAAGTGTACAATCCAGTTTGTAGCTATCTGCTATGTTGCACAGCCATCATCAGAACCAATTTTAGAGCATTTTCAGGACCCCCCAAAAACCTTGATCCTCTTACCCAACACCTCCCAACCCCTCCACTTCCTGTCGTCCCACCCCAGCCCTTTCCCACCACTAATCTACTTTTGGGTTCACAGATTTGTCTATTCTAGAAATTTTGCCAGGTGTGGTGGTCCATGCCTGTAATCTCAGCACTTGGGAGGCTGAGGCAGGAGGATCACCATGAGTTCGAGACCAGCCTGGTCTACATAGTGAGTTCAAGGCCAGCCTGAGCTACTCAGCAAAACCCTGCCTCAGAAAACCAAAATAAATAACTAATTAGGAATTTCATATAAGTGGGTCCAGACAGTACGTGGCCTGTTGTGATGGCTTTTGTCACTTGGCGTAATGTTTTCAAGGTTCACCCCCCCCTTTTCCCTTCTGCAGTACTGGGGATTGAACCTGGGACCCCCACACTGAGCTACATCCCCAGCACTTTTTATGTTTTTATTTTATTTATTTTGTTTGTTTGTTTTTATTTTGAAACAAGGTCCCACTAAGTTCCCCAGGCAAGACTTGAATTTGCGATCCTCCTGCCTCAGCTTCCCAGAGTGCTGGGATTTACAGGCATGTGCCACCACCCCTGGCTGAAAGTTTGCTCCTGTCCCAGCATACGTCGGTACTTAGTTTCTTTTCACGGCTGGTTAATATCCCGCTGTGTGGAGGGCCCACATTTGGTTTATCTTTTCATCAGTTGGTGGGTACCTGGTCGTTCCTGATTCTGGCTGCTATGAATCATTGGCTGCTATGGACATGGTGTACAAGGTTGTGCGGGACTGTGTTCTCGCTTCTCTGAGTATTTACCTGGGAGTGGAACCGCAGGGTCGCATGAAAGCTTTATGTTTGCCCTTTTGAGAAACTGCCAGCCTCTTTTCCAGTGTAGCTGCACTATTTTACATTCTCACCCACAACACGCGACGACTCTAATTTCCACTGGGACGCATTTTTTGGAGGCAGCAGTGCCGGAGGCGCCGGGGATCGAACCCGGGCCCCCCCGGCCTGGGGCTGCACGCCGCCTCACAGCAGCACTGGGGGGCGCGGGCCGGAAGGGCGGGCGGCCCGCTGAGGAGCCCCGTGTGCCCAGGAGCTGAGGATCCTGGTGGACTACGACGAGAAGGGCTACCTCCTGCAGATCTTCACCAAGCCGGTGCAGGACCGGCCCACGCTCTTCCTGGAGGTCATCCAGCGCCACAACCACCAGGTACGGCCGAGCCCACGCCCGCCTCGGTCGCACGGCCGGCTCTCGGGGGCCGGCTCACCCGCTCTCCCCGCTGCAGGGCTTCGGAGCCGGCAACTTCAACGCGCTGTTCCAGGCCTTCGAGGCGGAGCAGGACCTGCGGGGCAACCTCACCGACGCGGAAATCAACGGCGCGGCTTCCGGCATGTAGGCCCCGCCCACGCGGCCCCGCCCCGGGACACGCCCGCTCCCGCCCCCACCTGTGGCCACGCCCCCCCGGAGCCCTCCCGCGCGCTCCTCCCTCTGGAGTAAAGCGGCCTGGGAACGAGGCGGTGTCTGGCGTCTGTGCTCGGCAAGGAGCAGTGGCGGCTGTTCGCCACCAGGGGGAGCTCAGGGCCCGCGCCCACGGTACGGGTTCCCGGCGACGCTGCGCGACCCAGCCGGGGCGAATGCGAGGGGCATTTCTGGCACGGAGTGGAGGGGACAGGAGACCTCCAGTCCAGAGGGAAGGACAGGTGATAGCTTTCATCGTAAATGGAGACAGTGAAGCAGATGATGATAAGCCAGCCGTGGTGAAGCATGCCTGTAATCCCAAGGCTGAGGCAGGAGGATTGTGGCAGTGAAAGTCTCAGGGCCACTAGTTTCAATAGAGGGAAGACCCGTGTGACAAGGTGACACGTGGGATCCAGCCATGGGGGAAGTACCCAGGAAGAGGGAACAGCTACTGCCGGTGGCTTCATGGTCCTGAACATGGCGGCCCTGCGTTTTGTTGCTCAGCATGGGAAGCCCTGTGTGTGAGACAAGAGTGCTGGCCAGGGGACCCTAGGGGGGGCACCCGTGCTCAGCGCCCCCAGGACATGGCTCCTGATCTAGACAGAGAGCGTGGGAGGGGTCCGAGCCCCGGCTCCTGCTCTGCATCCTCAACGTGGCCACTACTAATGTCCCACCCAATTTAGGGGCAGCCTCCCTCCCCCGCTTCAGGGGACGATGGCTCCTGGAACCGGCTTGTTCATACTCAAGTGTGCGTGGCACTTGCTAGAGAATGAAGCGTCTGCGTGGAGAGTAGCTGATCCCCAAACCCTTCTTCAGACGCAGGGAAGAGCAGGTGCTGGGAATGTAGCTCAGTGGTAGACTCTTACCTAGCAAGCTCCTGGCCCTGAGTTTGAGCCCAGCACAGAGGAAATAAAACTCACTCAGGGTTTTAAAGGAGGGGTGGGGGTAACTCTGGCCTCTTTCTGCTTTAAACACTGCTGCCCTTTCCCCACGAGCCAGCAAGGAACCAGGCACAGGCAGGCCTCGGTAAGAAAACTATTTGGGTGGGTACCATGGGAGAGTAGGGGATTTCTCTTTCCAGATTAGAGGGGGAAACCAGGATTTCTGGAACCCTAAACTTCAGAAATGAACACAGCAAGAAGAGCAGTCCCCGGCCCATGCAAAACGCTCTCCCACTGTCCCCTCTCATGCGAGGAAGGGAATTCTATAACCTAGAAGGTTGCAGATTGCTGGCTTCTGGGCCAAACCTGGCTTACAGATGTATTTTATTTTGCCCGCAAACAAACAAGTGGGTATTTTAGAAAGTTGAGCTATTTCACATACAAATTCCAGAACCCGGGTTCTTGGAGTGGTCATCTGCCTTTCCCACACACCACTCAGGGCCTCCCGGGTGCCGTTGTTTTTCTTCCTCTCCCCCAGCCTACTCTGCCCTCAGCTGCAGCCTCAAGGCCCCCTTACTCTCCCCATGTCCCCACCGCAGGGCCTTGTTCCCCCTGCCTGGAATACCCTTCCCACACATATCACAGGTGTGTTTGCCTTTTTTTTTTTGTGCCAGGGATTGAACTCAGGGCCTTGTGCTTGCAAGACAAGCACTGTAACCACTGAGCTAAGTCCTCAGCCCCGTGTTCGCCTTTTGAGCTTTGTTCAGATGTCCTCCTGGTGGACTTCCCTGACTACCCCACTTCAGATTGCACACATGGCCCCAGTGGACACTCTTAGCTCTTTCTTCTCCTTACTGTGGCATTCATTCTTCATGTTGTTCATGCTCGCCCACAAGGGTGCCATCTCTGTGAATACAGGGGCACGTTCTTTTCCCTGTGGCACCTTCAGTGCCTAGAGCAGTGTCTGACACATAGTACAGTAGGCGCTCAGGAGGTATCGATGGAAACCGAGTATTGTGGTGCACAGCTGTGATCCCAGCACTCAGAAGGCTGAGGCAGGAGAATCACTGCAAGTTCAAGGCCAGGCTGGGCTACATAGTGAGTTCAAGGCCCGCCTGAACTACATAGCAAGACCCTCACCTCAAAAGACCTAAAAAAAACAACAAAAAGAACCCTGGTTGAGCCAATGAATGGTGCAGAGGTACCTTCTCTTTCCTGGCTCTGCCCCAGCCCCTGCTTTCTCTTTTCCCATGAATCCATCCATAGTAGGATCCTTCTGGTCACACAGTTCCTAAAAGCAGCCCACCACTAATGGACTCTCCCTGCCTTCATTTCCGTGCTATCACTAATGCAGCTGCAATGCCACTGTTCCCTGGGCACTGTCGGGCTCAATTCCTGCCGGTGGAAATTTGGACCAAAGGTTTTTGTGCATTTTTAAAACTATTTGAGACAGGATCTTGCCATGTAGCTCAGGCTGGCCTCAAACTCACAGTGATCCTCCTGCCTCAGCCTCCCAGAGTGCTGTGATTACAGGTATAGGACACCAGGCCCCGCTAATGTTAAACATTTTTTGAGGAACCAAGTTCTCAGATAACTGATCTTGTTTCCTAACTGGATTTCTAAGGTCTTATTAAAAAAAAAAAAAAAAAAAGCCTACAAGAAAAACTTCCAAACTGGCGAGTGTCCTCTTTTGGGTCAGTTCATAGACCCCACCTGCAGGTGAAGTGTGAGACCCCCGAGGTGCAAGCAGGCCACACCCTAGCCCACACCCCTGCCC
Organism: Hystrix cristata; assembly: GCA_004026905.1. NCBI lineage: Eukaryota > Metazoa > Chordata > Mammalia > Rodentia > Hystricidae > Hystrix > Hystrix cristata. The sequence goes on from PVJO010025772.1 coordinate 14,391, forward strand.
GCCCACCTCCTGTGAGCAGGGTGCACAGGCAAGAGAAAGGAGGAGAGGGAGAGAGGAGAGCAAGAGAGACAGCGTATCTGTAAGAAAAGTCAGTATATTTATGGTTTGCTTTATAAAAGTTACTATAATACAATGGTACATAGTATTGAATTCACAAAAATATGAACAAATATTTACAGCAAGACACACCCACAACGGAAACACTTCTCTTCAAAACAAGTTACATACAGATGGATGGCAGCGTCTACACGCGCAAACAACCTAAAGTTATCCATTCTCTTCTTGGGGGGAGGTGAGGAAAGAAAAAGAAAAAAGAAAAGGAAAAAGCAGAAACCCCCGATGATCCATTCAATGCAAACGAAAGCTCTGAAGGGAAAATGGGCCGACACATACCCGGATTACTGCAAACCATTTCGGGGTGTGCCGGGGCTTGGGACGAGGGCCTGGCCCTTGCCGCCTCCAGGCTGGCCACAGTGACACAGATGCAGGCCCTGGGGGCAGACGAGGGGGCTCCCCTGGTCTCCTCGAGTTGTCCCTCACTTCTTTCTTTCACCGGGGACAAGAAGGTCGGGATGAAGACAGCCCCTTGGGGGCCGCACAAGAAACTTAAATCAGCCGCCTACAAACTACACTATTTCCTCATGTGAAAAATAAATATTTCCTCCGCTGCACAGTGAGGCAGAGATCTGCAATCAGAAGAGAAGGTTGCCGCTGCGCCCAGGTATCCCTATCTCAAGGCCATCGATTTCCTCGACTCTGAAAACCTGTGGACACAGTTGCAGAGAGGGCCTGAGGGAAAGAAAAAAAAACACAACAAAACCACCAACAACAAAAAAGAGAAAAATAACAATTCTTTGTACAGAATTTACATGATAACAAGCTTGACACAAGCTGAGATACCAGAGGCGCCCGCCACCGCGGGTGGGTGCGGTCGCATCTCGGTGAGGACCCGGGTCACAACAGTCTTGTTCTGGAAACTATGTACACGCCTGCTCTGCCTTGGGGGACGGGGGACTTGCTTTTGTGTGTCTTTTTCTTTTTTTTTTTTTTTTTCCCGGAAGTACAAAGAAATGAGCAAAAAAGTCTTCCCACATGTTTCTACAAGAAACAATGTTCCCAAGAAAAAGTCCTTTATGGCAGTCTATATACAGAAGTTGGTTCTGAACTTCAAAAACCTATTTTTTTTCCCTTCGTTTTGATTTTATACACGCACAAGAAAAAAAAATTCATGGAAATAAACCCTGAAGAGGATGGGGAAGAAGAAAGGGGGAAAAAAACTGTCAAAGACTTAGATCAGAGTTTTAAAATCTTTTGCAAGATTTTCCCTTCTCCGGGAGAAATAACCTGCTCACTCCGAAAATAAATAGGCTCTAGCCGAGCTGGGGCGGGGCTGCGGGAGGACAGCGCAGTGACCGGCTGGGGCCGCCCGCCCGCCCGCCCGCGCTCCGGGCGCCCTCGCTGCTGGCATCCGAACGAGGAAGTAAACATGGAATCGGGGTCGGGGCGGCGGCGGCCCCGGGCGGCCTCTGATTCTGCCTTCACATTTCGGCGGTCAAAGCGTCTCTTCCGAGCGAGCCAGCGAGCGGGCGGGGAGGAGGGACGCGGCGGCAGCCTCCGCGGGAGGGCGAGGCACGCGGAGTGGGCGGCGGCGGCGGCGGGCGTCCGGGGAGGAGCATCTTCCGAGCGCCAGCCGGACCGGAGCCGGGACCGGGACCGGGACCGGGACCGGGACGCGGCGGCCGGGCGGGGACAGCACCTGAGACGGGCGGCCGGCCCGCGGCCTGGCGCCTAGTTGAGGGTCCCGCGGCAGTTCTCGGAGCCGCACAGGCAGGGGATCTTCACGTCCTCGATGGGGAACTTGTAGTCGTAGGTGATCTCCTCGTTGATGCTGATGTGCTGCTTGGAGTAGATGACGATCTTCTTCTGCGACTCCACCGTGATCACCTTGGCGTAGCAATTGGGCTGCGGGCGGGCGGGCGGCGGTGAGTCCCGGGACCACCACCCAGGCCCACCCCGCGGCCGGCGCGTGCCTGTCATCCCAGCACTCTTGGAGGCCGAGGCGGGAGGGTCACAAGCAGAGCCCAGCCTCAGCACCTGAGTAACTCATGCAGAACCTGCCTCAATTTTAGTGTAGGAGGTGCCGCAGCAAGCACACAGACCCTGTCTCAGAATAAAAAACTTAAAATGGCCAGGGATGGAGCTCGGTGCAAAAGCCCTGGGTTCAAGCCTTAGTACTGAAAGGGAAAAAAAGGTGATGATAATAATTTCCCAGGTTTTCTGCTTCCATGTAGGTGAATCTTCATTTCTGAGCTCTACATGCAGCGTCAGTCAACTGCAGCCTCCAGCTGCCTCGCCGTTTTTCATTACTGTCGGGGAGCAAGGACGGGGTGCTCTACCGCCTATCTACACCTCTAGCTTCCTCTTATTTTTGGAGACAGGGTCTCAAAAGTTACCCAGGGGGACTGCTAAATTACCCAGGTGAGGGGCTGGGGATTTAGCTCAGTGATTAGAGTGCTTGCCTTGTAAGCACAAGGGCCTGAGTTCGATCCCCAGCACCAAAAAAAAAAAAAATAAATAAATAAAAAAATTAAAAAAAAAATTACCCAGGTGAGACTTGCACTTGTGACCCTCCTGCCTCAGCCTTCCAAAGTGCTGGGATTATAGGCACATACCACTGCTATTTCTATGAAGAAAGTCTTGGTCCACAGCCACGTCCACTCACCTCTCCCACTCATCACCTGCACCTGTCGTTGCTTTCCCGACAACTGTAGAGGTGTGGTTGTGGGTTTTTCCCTTGTGATATTGGGGCTTGAGCCCAAGGCTTTCACATATTTATTTTGAGACAGGGTCTCACTATGTCACTACACTGCCCAGGCTGGGTTCACACTTGCTATCCTCCTGCCTCAGCCTCCCAGAGCACTGGGATTACAGTGCACCACGCCACCCCATACAACTGCAGAGTTAAGTAGCTGCCACAGAGGTCATCCGGGCACAAAGCTGAACGTGTACCCCTGGCCCTTCCAGGATAGGTCTGCAGGCCCCTCATCTCTCCACAGCCACAGATCCAAGCACCCACTTGCAGTGCCCGCCTTTCCACTCTGCGGCCACCAGGCTCACTGACACCAGGCAGCGGCCAGGCCACACTCAGGCCCCAGCCCGAACCTACCCCAGCTCAGCAGCCCCGCGCCCCGGGAGGGGCCCTCTCTCCTGACGACCTCTAAATCACTGCCACTCCCCACCTCTGGGGCTGCCAACCACAGCCAGGCCTCCGTCACCGCGCATCTGCACCCAGCAGGCCCTGTTGCCACTCTTACTGCAGGAGGTCTGCTCCTGACCAACAGCTGGAGGCAGCAGGGCCATCACCCCAGGACCTTGACCTCCTGGTGGGGGACGGGCCTGACCCAGGGTCTGCTTCAGCTGTGGCTCCTCAGCTGGGCCCACAGGGCCGAGACCTGGCCGCGCCCAGCCCTGCCTGCCCTCCTGGGGCCTCTGGCAGCTCCCTTCCCTCCGCCTGCGGTGCCGCGCGCCCTGGCCGTCCCCATCCCCTGTCTCTCAGATCTGAGCCTGCTGACCACAGGAAGGTCTTGACCAGCCCCTCGGCTGGGTCACAGTCCAGAGGGCTTGCTGGTCGGGCACCCCGAGGGCCCATCTGGCCTTCCCCACAGACTGAAAGCAGGGACTGCTAGGGTCCTTGTTTACAGATGGGGACACTGAGGCACAAAGACCTGTAGTAACTGTCCTGTAGGAATTTGCTAAGTAGTAAAGCCAAGCCCTGAACCCAGATTTGGGGGCATTCACACAGGCATGGCCTCTTCCTGTCTGGAGCTTCCAGCACCCAAATTCCTGCTCCCACCTCCCCTCCAGACATGTGCCAAGCACAGGCAGCCCTAGCTATAAAATTTAAAACTCAAACTGGGTGTCGCATGCACTCAGGAGGCTGAGGCAGGATGATCACTGAGAGTTCAAGGCCAGCCTGAATTACATAGTGAGATCCTGTCTCAAAATAAATAAGTGAATTTAAAACTCGGTTCCTGGGTTACACTGGTCACCTGTCAAGGGTTCAACACACATATGGCTGCTTCACACAAATGGGGCAAGGGGACACGGACTCCATCACCCTGGAGCGTTCCGTCAGGCAGCTGCACAGACTCTCGGTGCTTGTTTTACAGAGCAGGCCTCTGGGGCTCAGAGGGCAAAGGCTCCTCTTTTGTTTTTTGGTTGTTTGAGGCAGGGTCTCACTACCTAGCCCAGGCCCGTCTCCAACTCTGGTGATCCTCCTGCCTCAGCCTCCCAAGAGCTGGGATTACAGGCATGCACCACCCGGCCCGGCTCAGAAGGGCTCCTTGTATGGCTCTCAAATCCCTCCTCAAACCCCCAGAGGACCCAAGTCGGGGAAGGAGGCTGCGTGGTGCCCGGGACTCCAAGTTCTCCTCCCCACGCAGTGGCAGGTGTGGCCGCCCCGCGCTGGGCACTTACGTTGCAGCTGTGGTTAATGAAGCGTGCGAAATTGCCACACTTGGTGGCATCGATGATGGTGTCGTGGTCGACCCGGAACATATAGCTGCTACCAATGCCCTCGTCCTCATACCGTTTCTCCCGCATGTCCGCGATCACCTGGCCCGAGGACGTCATGTCAGGAGGGCTGGCCCCGCGCCCGCCCCAGCCCGCCCCGGCCCATCCCGTTGGGCGGCACCTACCTGGCGGATGTTCTGGCCCACGTACTCGATGACCATCTCGTCGGCCGCAATGGGCTCCATGGCGAACAGGCCCCAGTCGTGAATGTGGCTCTTGCAGAACTTGAGCTTCTTCTTCCGGAACTGCAGGAGGGAAGGAGGAGCGGATGGGCCGGGCCTCAGGTCTCCCCGCCGCCCTGGCTGTCCCGGGTCGGGGCTCTGGCCTTACCTTCAGCTGGTTGAACTTGAGCAGGTCGCTGTCACAGCTGCCAGTGAAGGAGGACAGCAGGCGGCGCTGCTCTGAACGCCGCTCCGAGCCGGCCCGGGTGGAGGCGTGGGGCTGTGCGGGGATGCTCATGCCCTGAGCCGGGGGGGGGGACCGGGACAGGGTCAGAGGGAGGTCGCAGCTGCCGGGGCCTGGCACCGTGGCATCAGCGGCAGTCCCATCCTGAGCGCTGGGTCACTCTGGGCAGCCCTGGCCTGTCCCTCCCCAACTAGGGTGGCTGCTCCGCCTCTTCCTTCCCATCTGTGGCCAATGCACCCCAGTTCTTCTCATGGAAAGCACTTAGCACAGGGCTGGGTGCTAGCTCGGTGGTTAGAGTGCTTGCCTAACAAGTACAAGGCCCCGAGTTGGATTCCTAGCACCAAAAAAAAAAAAAAGCACAGAGTGCAGCCCCCTAGCAGTACCCACTCCCCGAGGACCCTGAGACCACACGACCTCCGAAGGCCTGCGAGATCACAGCCATCTCCCATACCCCTGCGCCCCTCTCTTCTCTCGGCCTCTACAGCCTCTGCCCTCCCTCGGTCCCCAGAGCTTCCCGGGTGGGTGCCAACTTCCCGATGTCCCTCTACGGACACACTTTCCCTCTCACAGCCACCCAAGTCCAACTCGTGCCTCGGGCTGCCTGTGAACTGCAGCAACCCTGTCGCAGTCACCCCTCGGGACCCTGCAGTCAATGCCACTCGCTGCCAGTGTGAGCTTTGAAAACCACACACTGAACCGCGTCACCCCAACATCTCCCGCCCCTCCGAGCTGGCCATGGCACGTGGGGCACAGATCTCAGCTGGGTAGGCTAGCACACTTCTGATCCTGGCAGTCCAGGAGGCCAAGGATCCCGAATTTGAGCCCAGCCCAGACAAGCAAGAGACTCTGTGAGACCCTGTCTCAAAATAAAAATAAATCAATGAAAAGGGCTGGGCTCTGAGTTCAATCTCCAGGACTGAAAAACCACCCCCACCACAGAATCTAACCTCACCAGCCAGCCCCTGAAGCCCCCACAACCTGTCCTCTGCCTCTAGCTGTAACTGCTATTTCTTCTCTTTTCCTTTCTCAGCCTCTGAACCCTCCACTCCCCTGCCTCAAGGACCTGGCACGGGATGCTTCGGATTTAATAGCCCGCTCTGGCCTGGCTGTGTGTTCAGGCTGGTCTGGAGCTGCTGATCTTCCTGCCTCAGCCTCCCAAGCGCTGGGACTGCAGTGTGAGACGCCAGGTCCTGCCTGCTTTTCTTTCTCCGTGGTCCCTCCAGGTCATCTGCAGGAGCGGTTCTGTTTCCCCCTCTGGCTCCATGCAACCCACTCCGAACTGCCCCTTCTGCCTGTTTTCTCCGTGGCATTTGTGCCCCCTTGAGTGACGTGCATATTTGTTCACATGACTGTCTGCTTCCAATGCCTCTACACCCTGAGTTCCCTGAGGAGAGGCTCTCTGTTCGCTGCTGCGGCCTCTGAACAGTGCCCGGTACACACCAGGTTTGCTGAATGTGAAAAAAGAGCGCTGCCCTGGAAACGCAAGCTCGGCTGCGCCCCCACCCAGGACCCAGCAGGCCGTGTACCTGGGTGTCTGCGGGGGGCTCCTCGGTGCTGGCGCGACTGCTGTTGAGGTATCTGAGCTTGTCCTTCTTGTCGATGGTATAGAAGCCCTCGCTGCGGGCACAGCCTGTCACATGCTCGCGGATGCCATCGTCCCGTTTCTTTTTCTTAGCAGAAGAGAGGCTGGTGGGTGGGCACGGGTCAAGGGCCACGTGGACATTCAGAGAACCCCCTGGTCCCACCGGCACCCCCTCTCAGGCCAGTCTCCAGGGCAACGGTGCCCAGCATCCCACCCACCGCTACGCCACCACCACGTGGCTGCCCGCCGCCCAGTCCCACGTATGCTCAGCACCTGACTGCCCAGCTTCGGGCAAGTTTGCCGACCACCTTCCGCCTCAGTCTCCCACCTGGACACCAGGCCGCAATGGACAATGTGGCCCAGTGATGCTGCCTCTGTCAATGACGAGACCCAGACACACGGCGGGCGCCCCACACGTTACTTTGGTACAGCAGGCACCATGCTGTCTTTGACCTCAGGGCAGCACAAGGGCAAGAGCCCGACTTGCCTGGGTTCGAATCTCAGCTCTGCCACTTGGAGCTGTGCCCCGGGCAGGTCACTTAACTTCCCTGAGCCTCAGTTTCTTCTTGTATAAAATGGGAATCCTAATGGCCCCACCTCATGAGGCTACCAGGAGGGTTCAACGAGGTGGCAAGGGGCTGATGAGGGCCAGTGGCTGTTGGGTCTGCTAACTCCAGGCGAGATGCGCCCGGCATGGTGTTTAAAGTGCCAGTGGCCATTCAGATTGGAGCCCGGCGAGGGGCCGGCACCGGTATTGCTTGATGGGTGACGGTGAGCCGTGTGATGGCCCTTACAGGTGCAGGACGACTGAGACTGGAGGGCTGAGGACGGGAGAGGGCTGCCTGAGTCTTAGAGGGTGAGGACACACATCTGGCAGGATATAGGGGTGGTAGACCCAGAGCGTGTCGTTGAGCCAGTCCATGCCATTGTCCTGCTGCAGCAGCCGCTCGTAGGTGACACACAGGAAGCGGATGTCCTCCTCATCGATGCCACCGTTCCAGATGTCATACAGGATGGTCATTTCCTCAAACTCTGAGCGGGGTCGGAAGAGAGGCTGGGGCGGTGAGAGCTCGGGGGAGGCCGAGGGGGCTACCAGGTCCTCATGGCGCTTCTTCAGGGGCCGGCGCCACGGGCCACGTGCCTTGGCCAGGTCCATGTACTCCTCAGCGACTTCGTCGCGCCCACGAGGGCCCGGAGGGATGGCCTCAGAGGGCCACTGGTTGTCCA